>CM073428.1:42097819-42290319 GCA_037114965.1 Monochamus alternatus
ATTGTATAGAAGGCTTCAAATTTGTCATTAAAACTAGTAGCATGATACATTTGATGCCAAGTTTCGTTTTGTATTAGCATAATAAATGTGTTTATATTACTTTCATAATAATCTCTTCTAAATGTGTGTTGATGATCAATTGATTCTACGAGTTTGAAATTGCAGGACTGAAACGTGTGATCCGAAATATGGGTGTCCCCCACATTAGATGTTAAATTAGACAACACTAGATCAATACATGAAGAACTTGTCACTGCAACACGTGTGGGTTCGCTTATGCAATTATTCATATTGAATTCCTTGAACATATTTACCAGTTCCATAGATTCTGTTTTGTCAAAAAAATTTACATTCATATCTCCACATACTATGTAATAATGACTACTTTTATAAAAATCACACATTAACTCATATAATTTATCCATAAATATTCTCAAGTTGCCTTTCGGCGATCTATACACAGTTAATATAAACAGTTTTAAATTATTTGGGATATCCATAACAGTTATTGTTGTTTCAAAGTATTTTTCAATACTGTTTTTATATGCAAGGGGTTTTGCATAAGGAGTCAAGTTTGTATTGACAAATATACACACTCCGCCGTGTTTACATTCATTAAAGCTATTTACCCTTGTTCTTCTCAGGCTAGGCTAGGCTCATATATTGATTCCGGTTCCTATTCGTACTGTTGTGTTACGGCTACTACTGTCTATTCCCCATAAATTGATCGAAATTTTTAATCCAAAAATAATCAGTATAATATTTTTATTTTGGAAAAAACATAGAGTAATAATATATTTAAATAACAGTAACTGAATAAAAAATAATTTGGTTATAGCTTCATATCATAAATTCCAACCTAAATGACACGAAATAGAAAAAATATTTAATAACCCTCCTCCCTTAGTAACCCTCCCTTAGATGTTACCTAGAAATTAGGTTAGGTTACAGTCCCGGCTGCTCTTTAAGTCGTGGCTGGGGGTGGATTCTAATTTCTTCTTCGGCTTCTGCTTCTTGGCTCAGGTATAGGTTATTGTTTAGAGTTACTGGGGCGCCAGCCGCTTAAGCGACAGAAGGGGGAAAAGACTAGACAGACTTAGACGCTTTCCAAATTCAAATAATTATATTAAGTTAATAGAAATGGCTTACAATAATTAAGCAAATGTTAACTTTATGACTAAGAAAATATGTTAGCAAGTTGAGAATAAACATTAACGTTCTAATATTAAATAGTAAAATTATTCATATAACATTATTAATACATTATCAGCACTCCATGAGTGCTAGCAGCACAGACAAATGACATAAACACTTGGTGTAAAAAAATGTAAAAGATTTAAGATCGTATTTCAAAAAAACAAAAAAAAATCAGCTCCACTCCACGATAGGCTTGTATGGTCTTAAAATTTAAGTGCATATAATTTTAAGTGAGATTGACTTGATCCACAAAAAAAAAATACATTACTAATATCATGAAAAACATATATATCATTAAATTAACTCTCGAAATGAGATATACAGTATTCAGATAACCCTTTAATGAAATAGGCCTGTGGCTCTCAATTATGTCATGACAAAATAGAATAGGATACTCTTAAAGCAGCTGTTTGGGGAGTTTACATAGAATTATAATTTGGTATACCAAGAAATAAATTTATCGCTAAGCGATTAAATACTCAAGCATTACGCTTATTCAATATGTGAAAATAAATGAGGGGGCTGTAATACTGCTTAAATGTAAAAATTCATAATACTTAACAAATAGAAAAACCTGTGTTAGCGTGACCCATCACGCTAAGGTGACGTCTTCGTGGAGGGGCTAGTTAATGCACATCGGGGGTGCCATCATGGACGTGACATAGCCTGGCTGTTGAGAGCAGACTCTGGAGGCAAAAAGGAGAGAAATCCCACACCTTGGCGGGTTGTAGTAGCAGCGTAGCGGTACCACTATGGATCCAGGAGCTGGGTGAAAGTGGCTTTACCACCTAGTCAAGCATACATCGGCACGGTCCTCGCCAGAGGAAACCAACTTATAGGTTGTGTTTCGAACTTTGAAGATGAGAGTACGGGCAGTGGGGAAATAACTGGGCCCCCGTATAGAGGTTAAACAATCGCAGTACTTTGGCAGGCACGGCCAGACAGCTCGAGAGTATTGGGTAAGCAAGCATCTGTGGCTTGAGGGTACTTTGCAAGTAATTTGACGACCACGTGGGTCTCACGAGAATATAGGGAAACACATCCCTGGCAGATAATATAATCTCTGGATAATATAACCTCTGGATAATACCTGGAATATCGATTCCAGTTAAATATATGAATAAATGTAAGAATTATTAAAACCTTACCTCAGATGTAATAAGGTATTACCACTTAATATAAACCAAACCGGGCACGCCGGGCACCTTCAGCAGGTCCATCTCAAGACAAAATGGCGATTCTCGCCCTTTGGCGGAAATCCCCAATTCTCGTCTTTACAAGAAGTTACAAAAATGCGCGAAATTTTAAAAAAGTTACTAGTTCTGGTAAAAATCTGATAAAATGAATGCCACTAAATCGACTCTAAATTCATCTGTCAACACTTGCCAAAATAAAACTTAACAATGCCGGAATCTCATCTTTTAAAATTAAATAGGATGCCAGAAATTCTCACAGTTCGTAGATCAAGCAGTGCAACCACGCTACCGGTAAGTTCTACTGCATTATTTTAACATTTAAGTAAATAAATAAGAAACTTCTAACCTAGGAATACCTTAAGTTTCGTTTATCTTTTAGATAGATACACTACTACCTAAGGATTCTACATCTAGGGAGGTTTCTTGCCAATAAAAGCATCGCCGTCAAGGAAAATGATAACAGTAGCAGCTATACCAATGCCAGGCATGTTATCGCTGCCACGGAGAATAAAACTTACACTAGGGCAATACACCGTTATCAGTGTTACTAAGACTATAACAGATACAATTATGGGGCCCCGGGATTAGTAAAATACTTACTCAGTTATGGTTAAAATGACATGTCACAACACAGAAGGTAACTTAACATGCGAGTCGCTCCGAAGCAAGGGTGCGTAGACTTAACGTAATAAAGCATTGATCGACAAGCTTAAATGACAATATGTGTTATATGAAATATTCAGAGTAAGAAGTATGGAAAATTATAATAAAACTAGTGCCTCTAAGTTGTTGTTTTATTTGTCTGTGTTAATTCAAAAATAATTTCAAGATTTTGTTTTGACCAAACAATCATAGGCAACCAATCATACACTGAGCTGTATTTCATATCCCGTAAATTGTAAACCGTTACAAGTTTTGTATTTTATTCCCTACATTTCTGTACTGATATACTCTTGATCTATACTAAAGCAGTTCAAGCGGGCTCACAGCTTTTGAAACGTAAAAAATTAATCATATATCGTATGAAACTCTAAGGAGATAATAAAAATATGGAGTACTATACCTACAGAAACGCATAAAAACCATATAAAAAAAATCACCGAACATTGCCGATTGCCAAATCAACAGTAAATTGTAAAATCGTTAATTGGTAATCAGGCTTCGTGTTTGTACTTTATTGAAAAAAAAACGTATTATGGTTTAATATACTAATGCCGAAAAGTTTAATATGATGATGATGATGATGATGATTTATGGTAGATGCCGTAGAAGATATTTTAGTCGCCGACAACATCTAAAAAGAAGACATTTAAAAATTTCGTAACAAACAGTATGCAGTATGGCAACTTTGACAAAAGTACGCGTAAACGAGTACGATTTATCCGAAAATAATTACAATGTGACACAAATTTTACAGACTGAATTTCTTATTCCTCCTATCAGAGAATACTTTCTGATAATAAGTTTCTTTCATTCAAACCAATCATTGTATATCATTTTTTGAGACCCTATGAGTAAGCAAATGTTAGTTTCTTTCTCATTTTTCCGTACGTACGTTGTACGAAGATAATATCACGACGCTGAAAATAATTATGGAGTGATGAATACCGCTTCCATAACAATACACAACTGTCATTATTGGCCAGACGGCTCAAACGTAAATCTAAAACAACCAAAATATTTCATAACCAAAATATTTTTGGAATTAATGTTTTTGTCGTATTTTGGATGGCAATTTAATAGGACTCTATTTTTATGAGAATAAACTAATTGGTCAGATGTATTTAAATTTTCTCTAAAATGAATTACCCGACTTATTAAAGACATCTCTGTTAATATGCGGCGCAGTATGTGGTTTCAGAAAGACGCTGCTCCACATCAGGTAATACGTAAAAAATATTATTGGGTGCCTGTTGCCTGTAATACTGTTCGACGACAATTCGTGTATCTACCAAAACGGAGAAAGTTTTAAGCACCTTTAATTTATGTATTTATTTGTATGTATTATTTAAATTCTTGAATCTTGAATCAAATTTTATTTGTAAGCTAGTATTTGTTAACATAATAGTAGTCTCGGCGTCTTGACGGCTCAGAAATGAAATTGCCGTATATATTTAAGAATAGAACTTGCAGAACGTATACATCTTTTGTTTTCAAGTAATCAGTCTCAAAAGTTTTAATTGAATCACCCTGTATATCAAACTAATAATATAATTTGTATCGTCTATGGCATTCCCAAGAGATTGGTGTAGGTGTCAATTTGAATAAATTTACGAAAATATCATTAACAATGTATTATAAATAAATTTTAATAACAAAAAATTATATTTTTTAATAATAAAATCTAAATGAACTCAAAAACAGAGGAATTTTTCAGAAATATACGTTGTTATCGACGAAACAATTAAATGTGGTCTCCATAATAATATAAACTTGAATAAATATGAACTTGAGTAAATCTGAGGCAATATTTGTTGGGACACCCCCTTACATGACACTTCTAAATGAATTTATTGCAACCTCTACATATTTACTGTAAAATAAATATTTATTAAAAGTATAAGCTACTGCAACAAAAATGGTATACTTTATTTTTTAACAATATCAAAAATTTTTTCACTATATTATAATAAATGGTTAATATATGTATGTGCACTCATTCAATATAAACAGAGATAACATAGCTTGCACAAAATTTTTATTAGAATCTCAGTCAACAAATTTTAAGCTGAAACTAAATTTTAATAATCCTCCAGTTTCATTAGTATTTCTTTAATAGTAAAGACAAGACAATACATCTGGCAGCAGTGAGACCGTCTGAGCGGCCATCTGTGAGGAAATAGCTGTATTAACCAACACTGCTTCCACGGTTGGATGTTAACACTTTTTAACATGCTCAGGCGCTATCTGTTTAGCTTATTTATCTGTGGTATTACTAACATGGTATTATATCCTACATTCAAAATTAAGAAAATGTAGCGCTAATTATGAAATAAAGACACAGAACAAATGCAGGTGTTTAGAAATGATGCAATACGTTTATTAACCTTCGACCTTCACATATCTTGGCTTCTCACTGATTACATATGAGTTATCAAATTTGCAGTTTTCGCTGACCTGTCAATTTCAGACAAAAATAATTTATCAAATAATAATCTTTGGTAGTGTGGATTTTTTAAATGAAATAAGGTGCTGAGTTCCACCATATGTGTGTCTAAAAATAGAAATTGCATCCGGTATCATGTTTTAGTTCATTGACCTACATCCGATATCATGTTTCGTCTAGATATCATCCGGTGTCATGTTTCAGTTCATTGACCTACATCCGGTGTCGGGTTTCATCTAGACAGCATCTGGTGTCATATTTCAGATCATTGACCTTGCTCCTCCTCCTAATCCTTATCCTTATCCTTATCCTTATCCTTATCCTTATCCTTATCCTTATCCTTATCCTTATCCTTATCCTTATCCTTATCCTTATCCTTATCCTCATCCTCATCCTCATCCTCATCCTCATCCTCATCCTCATCCTCATCCTCATCCTCATCCTCATCCTCATCCTCATCCTCATCCTCATCCTCATCCTCATCCTCATCCTCATCCTCATCCTCATCCTCATCCTCATCCTCATCCTCATCCTCATCCTCATCCTCATCCTCATCCTCATCCTCATCCTCATCCTCATCCTCATCCTCATCCTCATCCTCATCCTCATCCTCATCCTCATCCTCATCCTCATCCTCATCCGCATCCCCATCCCCATCCCCATCCCCATCCGCATCCCCATCCCCATCCTTCCTCCCTTAAAAATAGCATTACAAAAAGTATTATGGAAAGTTTCCCATGTATCTGTGTGTCCGATACGGAAACATTAAGATTATTAAAATACTGTCACGTAATTTGCCCCACTCACACCCAAACCGACGACTGTGGTATCGCGAAATACTAAGATTGCCCCGACGAGAAGCATTCGAGTCGTACGGGAAAATGGATCTAGAGATACTAAAAAATACCCGGAATATTCGTTGGGTCTATAAAAGAAGAATAAACGGCCGAGTTAGTCTTGTATTACAGTCTGAATTGAAGTGTTTAGTTGGAGAGATCAAAGTAATTTAGATAGCGATTAATTAAATAAGTGTTTAGTTGAGATGTAATTAGTGTTCAGTAGTGTACTAAGTAGTTAATAAAGATAAGTAATTAATTAACGGATTGTTTTTCTGGAAGTAAGAAAATTCGGATTTGGAAATCCGTGACAATACTTTGAAAGCGGTAGAGATCTTGATATACCTTTTAGATGTTAAGAGTTACAAGAATATCCTCTATTACAAATAACAATGAGACATTCATGCGCAACAAAAACAACTGCGCAATTGGAACAACTCCGGTACATTATTTTTGGATTTCAAACTAATAGAAAAATATACCAGCTAGATTTATGAGTCAGTTTGATCATTGTAATTTAACAAACATTAAACTTTATCTTAATTCTGTTTATCTTTATGATAACTTAAAAATCAACTTTGACAACAAACCATTTGGTCCATTTTATTTGAAATGAAAATCAAGGTGAACCTTTTTTGTCACCAGAAAATTATCTACAACTAGCTCCTCTAGTTGTTATCGATTGCAGTCGTCAAAATGATGATGTAATAAAAGGAGGGACAGTGGATATAAGAATTGAATTCGAGACGAATAAGAATATTCCTGCCAACACATCCGCTTACTGCTTACTGCTTACTACTACACGATTGTTTAGTGAAGTATACACCTCTAACTAGTGTTAGAATCGCTTAAAAAAATGTTTGTGATCTACTTTAATGGATTTCAATATAAAAATAGTGATTTTTATATTAGAGAAATAGCTATTTTAAATATGAAAAATGGGTGTATGGATCATAAAATTGTACGACTACCATGTATCTATCTCCCTCTTCGATGGTGAATTTCGAAAATGTGTTGATTGGAAAACTAGACACATACATGGACTAAGTTGGAATAATGGATTTCAAGTGGATTCTGATTTGCATTTAGAAGATCTAAGTGACTTCATAAGAAACATTGTAGGTGAAGAATATGTAATCGTTAAAGGACTGAGCAAAAAAAATGTTTAATGTAAATTCATTTCCAACAACCATATATTTAATGTAGAGGAACTCAATTGTCCAACTTTTAAAACCTTAAGAAAACAAATTTATGAATAATTGCCTTGTGAATGGAAAAATATTAAAATCTACCATTACCATTGTAAAAATCATCTTTTTAACGATCTAGCTTGTGCTTATGAAAATGCTATTGTATTAAATATATGGTATAAAAGAATAAAAAGTAATTTAAAAAAATGTGTTGTTTTATTTTTAAAATTTTAAGAGAGGGGAAAATTTTAAAAATGTATAAAAGTGATATGTTTTTTTGAGCTACTTGCATTGTCACGGATTTCTTAACCCGTCTTTTTCTTTTACCAGAAAAACAATCCGTTAATTAATCACTTATCTTTATTAACTACACTACTGAATACTAATTACAACTCAACTCAACTAAACACTATTTCACTTTGAAACTCCAGGAAATTTCCAACTAAACACTCCAGTTCAAGACTGTAATTCAATACTGTAATTCACGGCTGACCGTTTATTCTTCTTTTATAGACCAAACGAATATTCCAGGTTTTCTAGCATCTCTAGATCCATTTTCTCGAACGACTCGAATGCTTCTCGTCGATTCCCAATATTTTCAGTCGCGAGTTATCTTATCAACAATGTGCTGATAGTGCAACCCTTGCACATTCCTTATTCATAGTCTATATATATGGGTCAAGTTTATTGTTTAAGCAGTTATCGTCAGAGGTAAATACAGTATTCATGCCTTTGAAACTATTGTACGCTTCTCTTTAACTCAAACGATACTTTTGTGTGTTTTTTAAGAATAAAAATTTGTTTTTAAAAACCAAACCCGCTCGGCACAAAAGTTATCTGGCGCAGTCGTTCGGATCTTTTTTTGGAGCTTTTCCAAGGGAATATTGGAAATCTCGTCGTACCTTCGACTAACCAAGGAAGAACCTACACAGCTGAACCGTCGCCATATCTTTGGTGAACCCCTAGGCTAAGAAAAACGAAGAATCAAGCAAAGAAGTTCAAAGTTATTCAAGAAAGAAATTAGAATCAGCAAGTAAGAAAACAACAGTGATTAGGCTGTGGAGAAATTATAGTCCAGTCAAAATTTCCACTTTTGCGAAATTACTGACTGTAATCGCTGTATCCACCCTATCCGAAGCAACCAAGACATCGTGAAGCTTTGCACTTGTATTTTTAGGTGTCGAAGTGCCTAATTATACATAAGCCCTAGAAGCAACCAAGATCGTGTACTCTCTTTCCCAAGACTGCATGTAATCTAAATCGTGCATAGGAAAGATTGACCCAAGCAAGAAGCCATCTTTAAAGAAACCATCTCTAAAAGCACGTAGCCTTGAGCTACTTAAAGTATTTCAAGTTAGGGAATTTAGGGAAACTGACAAAGACTTTGACCTGACAAAAAGCCCTCCTGCTCGAGAAACATATATAATCAATCAAATATAATACTGCTTATATCTTGTAATCGATTATATACACCAGAGCCTTCATGTTTTCTGCCATCAAAATTTTTCTCTTGTAAGTAATTTTCATGACTGACAATTATTCTGACGACGACACATTAGCTAATCTTTTTTCTAGAGTTTTTTCCCCAAATCAATTTTTAATAGAACCCGCTGTTAACGAACCAAATTTAAACATGGCTCAAGCCAATATTACCATTCGCGATTATTTAGATTTAATTCCATTCTTCGACGGTGATGTTTCAAAATTACCGAATTTTATAGATTCATGTGAAAAAGTTTACGGTATGCTTATCGTAGATAATAATGCCGCGAGAATTCAATTTTTAATGTTACATTTTCGGAATAAAATAGTTGGTAAAGCCGCAGAAATATTAGCTGCCCGCGAAATTACAACTTTTCCTGAATTAAAAACACTTTTATTAAATACTTTTGGAGACCAAAGAAATGAAGAATCACTATTAAATGATTTAATGATGCTGGTACAAAACAATAATGAAACTGCCACACAATTCGCAGATAGAGTAATCTCCCTGAGAAGCCTTTTACTTTCAAAAATTCAAATGTCAACATTGTCAGCAGCACTACGTCAAGAAAAAATCACTCTGTATAATAAAATGGCTCTAAGAACATATCTATCAGGAATCAACTCACATTTAAGTCATCTACTACGATGCAAACAACCACAATCTCTTGAGGATGCCATAAATAAAGTGGTCGAAGAAGAAAATATGTCATACAATCGTCAACAAAAATTAGGACCAAAAAATAATTTCCAAAAAAATAATTCACCACATATAAGGACCGTACAAGGAAATTTTAAACCTGTTCAATCGCATTCCCAAAGGCCTCCACAATTCAATAGACCTATTCAGAATGTCAATTCAACTTTTCCACATCGAATTCCTAATTTTTCTAGTTCGAGATCTTCTCAACAGAGACAATTTCCAGGACCCTTTCAACGTCCCAATTTTTCAAATTTTCCTCAAAGACAAAATTTTCCAAAACAATCGCATTTCCAAAATCAACCATTCCCCTCAAATAATCAAAATTCTAATCGTACCAATGTTCAAATGCCCCTGCGTCCTAGACAAACATATCCTCAACCTATGGATACTTCATCGGGAAATACCAGGCAAACAAGACCACAGCAACAACCACCACCAAGATTTACGTTCCAAGAGTTACACTTCCAAGATAATTCCCCATGTGCAGATACTGAACCTGAATATTACGAAGAAGAGCTCTACTGTGAAGAAGAATGTTTCTATCCTGAAGAATATGCTGAATATCAAGGAAACTATACAGAGGACGAAAATTTTCCTATGCCAGCCTCGGAGAACAATATGAAGAATACGAATTCCCCAAATACGACGAACCTTACCAGTTCCAAGAACCAATAGTAGACTTAGAGATCAACATCGCATCCAATAGTAAACTTCCATATATAATTATCCCAGAACTTCAGGCAAGATTTATGATAGATACAGGATCAACAAAATCATTAATTACAGAATATATGGCACATGTACATTTCGAGGATAAAATGTACTTTAACCCTTTCAAAATTAAAACACCCCATACTACATCTATACATGAATGGGCTGCAGACATTCCAATTTCAAAAATATTTAAAAATCCTGAATTAATACACACACACTTTGTATTTAATTTCAGCGATGCATATGATGGTCTAATCGGCTTAGATCTCTTACAAAAGATTGGAGCCACCCTTGACTTCAAAAATGGCTACTTAACCACAGACAGGACAAAAATTCCTTTATTTAGTGAAGGAAAAAGACTAATTCACCCCGACGCTGACGACTATAAAAAAGAAAATAAAAAATATACATATAGTATTCCAGCAAAAACTGAAATCATAGCAAAAGTACCAATAATGGAAGAAAGTGGAGAAGCAATAATTAACTCCCTGGTAATTAAAGAAAAAGTAGAAATTCCGGCTGGAATAGTTAATATAGAAAACAGAGAAGCAACAGTTTTGCTTGTAAACAACACGGATGAGCAAGTAAATTTTCAGTTAGGAGAACCCCTTGCATGCATAAATGGATGTAATTTAAATAATTTCGAACCAGAACCAATGAACACTGATGAATATTTCCAAAATTCGTTAACTGACTATGATACTTTACAAAAGAAAAATTTAGAAAATTTAGATTTGCGACATTGTAATCAAGAAGAATACGAAGCTGTAAGAAAAGTTTGTTATGACTACAGAGACATCTTTTATTGTGAAGGAATTCCATTGACATTCACAAATCAAGTCAAACATGAAATAAGAACAACAGACAATATTCCAGTATATACAAAGTCATACAGATTTCCTCAAATTTACAAAGAAGAAGTTAAAAATCAGATATCTTCCATGCTAGGTCAAAATATAATCCGTGACTCAGTTTCACCATGGTCCTCTCCTATATGGATTGTACCTAAAAAAATGGACAATAGTGGAAAAAGAAAATTTAGAATTGTTATCGACTACCGAAAATTGAATGAAAAAACAGTTCCAGATAAATTTCCCATACCAAATATAAATGATGTGCTTGATAAGCTAGGAAGAAGTCAATATTTTACAACATTAGATTTGGCTAGTGGATACCATCAAATAGAAATGGATCCTAAAGACATTGAGAAGACAGCATTCTCAACAGACGACGGACATTACGAATTCCTAAGAATGCCCTTTGGCCTCAAAAATGCCCCCTCCACATTCCAAAGAACAATGAACCATGTACTATCAGGTTTACATAATAAATGTCTAGTTTATATGGATGACATACTGATATTTTCAACGTCGTTGCAAGAACACATAGAAAGTATAAGATTAATATTTGACAGATTTAGACAGACAAATCTAAAAATACAGCTAGATAAATCAGAATTTCTGAAACAGACTGTAAAATTTTTAGGACATATTATAACACCTGAAGGAATATTACCAAATCCTGACAAAATTCAAGCAATTTTAAAATTTCCAATTCCAAAAACAAAGAAAGAAATTCAATCATTTCTCGGATTAATTGGTTACTACAGAAAATTTATCAAAGATTGTTCCAAATTGACGAAACCTTTGACCTTATGCTTAAAAAAAGGCGCAAAAATAGAACATACCGAAGAATTTATCAGAGAATTCGAAATATGTAAAAGAATTCTGACAAATAGCCCACTATTACAACATCCAGATTTTTCAAAACCGTTTATCTTAACAACAGATGCTTCACAATATGCATTAGGAGCAGTACTATCCCAAGGTGAAGTAGGCAATGATAAACCTATAGCCTATGCCTCAAGAACATTGAGTGAATCTGAGAAGAATTACTCAGTGATTGAAAAAGAACTACTCGGTTTAGTTTGGGCAACCCAGTATTTTAGACCATACCTATATGGACGAAGGTTTACAGTTTACACTGACCATAGACCATTAAGATGGTTATTCTCTCTAAAAGATGTACAAAATTCAAAATTTGCAAGATGGAGAACAAAATTACAATATTATGATTTTACTATTGAGTATAAAAAAGGAAAACTTAATACAAACGCAGATGCATTATCCAGAATCCAAATTCATCCTATAGACACCGAATCTATGCAAGTAAACATTGATGACCCTGAATTAGATCAAATTATTCAAGACCTCGAAAGAGAATCAAACTTGAGAACACCCACTGAAGATGAAGTAGAGAGAATCCTGAATCCACCGGAAAATCTTGAAGATATACCACAAGAACATGTAGAAATGTCCACTGTTCACTCAAACAGAGATGATGAACCACGCAATACTATTCAAATTCTAGACGATATAATAAACTCAAAACCAAAACAAATAATAATAAAATCTGTTCTTATGAATCCACAAAAGACAAAAACTTTAAAAACAGATAACAAAGTTATAGTATATGCGGAGATAACAAAAGAAGATAATGAAGATCAAATTGTCACCCTTTTGAGAGAATATACAACAGAAAACGTAACTTTCTATATGTATTTTGACACAGATAAAATGTATCAGGACTTTTGTCGAATATATGAAACATATTTTAAATAATAATGGACCAAAATTAGTAAGATGCACACAACAGAGAATAGTTTTGAGAAAAAGGGATGAAATTAATGAAACTATAAAAACTTACCACGAAGGAAAAACTAATCATAGAGGATCACAAGAAACATTTGAAAAACTTAAACAAAGATATTATTGGAATAATATGTTAACAACTATACAAGAATACATTAACAATTGTAATGTATGCCAGAAAGGCAAATATGACAGACATCCTCCTCAAATTCCAATGAACTTAACACCCACTCAAAAGAAACCTTTTGAACTAATATATATGGACACATTTACATTAGAACAAAAAAATTATCTGACTCTTGTTGATAGTTTTTCAAAATTCGGACAAGCTATCCCCATTAAATGCAAAGAAGCATGTGAAGTAACAAGAGCTCTAATAGAATATTTTGAACATTATGGAACATGTTCAGCCATAATAACGGACAATGGAAAAGAATTTATAAATAATCAAGTAAAAAATTTGTTAGCTTTTCATAAAATTGACATTCACTTTACTACACCCTTTCACCCAGAGTCGAACGGAACTGTTGAAAGATTCCATTCAACAATAATTGAACATTCCCTGTAAAATAGAAGGAGTTGAACTGTCTATAATTGCAGATATATTACATCAGTTAAATAAAACTTTAATATATGAAATTCAGAGAGCCACTCTGTTATTTAATCAAGTATCACCCACACATACTAGAAGACCTAGAGGATTTTTCAACTTCATTGGAACCTTTCAAAAAGCCATCACTGGATCTTTAGATGCTAACGACGGAGAAAGATACGAAGAAAATTTTAAAAGATTATATAACAATGAGGCACAATTAAAAGTTGATGTAGAAAAACATTTATCTTTGACTAAAGAAGTCATAGAAACAACAAAAAAATCAATTGCCACTCTAGTCCAAAATCAAGAAAAATTAAATGACAGAATTACTGAGCTTGGAGAGAAAATTAAAAATTTGGGTTTCTGCATTCACATTGTCACAACCCAATCATTTCTAACTGAATTGTCACATTCCATATCATTAATTGTTGACGTTTTGGAAGAAATATCAACGGCAATCTCCTTTGCCCAAATGAGAAAAATTCACCAAACCATAATTAGACCAGAAAACTTAAAAGAAGAATTAGAAAATATTCAAAAATACCTAAAAGATGAAAAACTTTCTTTCACACCAAATTTGGAGAATATTTTAAAATATGAAAGAATATGCAAAACATCTGTTTTCCAAAAAGATTTCAAAATCTACTTTATTATAGCAGTGCCCTTAATGGAAATGAACTCCTATGATTACTACAAGTTGTATCCTCTACCAGTGAGCAACAATGCTCTGTTATATACAATTATTTCAAATAGAAATTATCTGATATTAAACACAAATTGGTACTCCTTTGCTGATATACCCTGTATAGAGATAGAACTTAATAATTTTTTATGCACATATAATCCTGTGCTAAAAAGAAATGCTAATGACCCGTGTGAAATACAACTTATCAGTTTTACTTCAAACCAAAATAATTGTCAACACACACAATTATACAGCGACAGCCCACAAATACAAAGAATCGAAAATTCAAATTCTTGGATAATATCAACGATATCGACTATTTTAATCGAAATGGAATGTAAAGGAAAGAAAAAGAAACTAATACAAGGAAATTATCTTATTACAATTCCAGAAACATGTTCCTGTGTAATCGACACTTACAAATTAACTCCAAATAAAAATTTTCAAGAAAATGTAGAAACTGTTAATGTGCCAACTATAAATGTACCAAATAATATTACATTTTCAAATTATCAACAAAAATTGACCCTATCAAATAAGGTCAATTTAGAAGAATTATCAGAATTATCAAGACGTACAGAGAATTTACAAAAAGACATTGAAAATCAAAATCTTAACACTATGATAAATGAACCAATTCATTGGATTACATACATTTTAATTTTATTGATTGCGATAATTATCCTAGTTCTTTTTTGAAGAACATAAAAAGAATTATTCGAAGAAGAAGATCCAGATTCCAGGTTCAACCTCAAGAAGAAGTGGATGTCCAACAAAGTGCATATACTCCAGAAGTGGTAGAAGTTTCGAACTTTGGCATTTTTTGAGAAAACCCCCAAGTTCTCATCCCAGGGTGGACGAGTTATCTTACCAACAATGTGCTGATAGTGCAACCCTTGCACATTCCTTATTCATAGTCTATATATATGGGTCAAGTTTATTGTTTAAGCAGTTATCGTCAGAGGTAAATACAGTATTCATGCCTTTGAAACTATTGTACGCTTCTCTTTAACTCAAACGATACTTTTGTGTGTTTTTTAAGAATAAAAATTTGTTTTTAAAAACCAAACCCGCTCGGCACAAAAGTTATCTCGCGCCTCGATACCCGGCATTGTTTGTTTACCAGAACCACGTAGGGGCGATTGGGGCAATCTAGCGTTTCGCGATACCACTGTTGTCGAATTGGGTGCGAGCGGGGCAAATTCTGTGAGACTGCCCCCTCCTTCTGCCCCTGAGACAGACGCTCCAGATGGACGACCTTCATCATACTACTGGGAGTCCTCTGTATCCGGTAGACGACGTCATTGATTCTTTTAATGACGGTGTAAGGACCCTTCCAACGGTTCTGTAGTTTAGGCGATTTTTCTTTCTTCCGCGTGGGGTTGTACAGCCACACCAGGTCACCTTGTTGGAATCCGACTGTATTGGCCCGGACGTCGTATCGAGTCCATGCGATCGCTCTCTAGTCGCATTCGATATCTGACTTGGTCGTGTACGGCTGCTAGTCTTCGTTCTAGCTCATGGGTATAAGTGTCTGGCTCTGTGGGCTGTTCCGCAGGACGACCAAATACCAAATCTGCTGGAAGGCAAAGCTCTCTTCCCAAGATGATCCTTGCGGGAGTCTTCCCAGTAGTTTCATGGACAGTTGAGCGGTAAGCTAATAGGAAGAGTGGAATAAGCCTGTCCCAGTCTGTCTGGTTCTCGTTCACAAACATCCTCAGAATGGTTTCTAGTGCGGCGTTGAAACGTTCTACCATACCATCTAACTGGGGATGTAGTGGGATGGTCCTGATTTTCCGGATTCTCATAAGCTCGCAGACCTTTCGAAACACACCTGATTAGAAATTTCTGCTCTGATCTGAATTTAGTTCCATAGGTACACCAAATCTGCAGAACAGGTTACTGACTAGCGCTTCTGATACGATTGTGGTCTCTTGATTGGGAATGGGGTATACTGCCGACCATTTGCTGAAGTAGTCCATGGCTACTAGCAGATATCGGTTCCCACTTTGGGTTTTCGGAAAGGGGCCAGTGATATCAATGGCAATTCTCTCAAATGGTGCTCCTATGAATGTATTCCCTTGCTGGTTGCACACGTATCACATTTGCGGCACCAATCTTCTACATCCTTCCTTCAGCTCAACCAGTAGAAACGCTCCCCCCTAATCTTCTGTAGAGTCCTATTGATACCGAAATGTCCACCCACAGTACCTCCATGTACTTCCTGCAATACTTCCTTGATCCGTGACCTCGGGAGTAGTACTTGTTTCTTGACCTCCGTTCCGTCATTGTTCTCTCATGCTCTTTTTAGGACACCGTCTTCCAACACCCGGGAATTCCATTGAGCCCAATAGCTCTTTAATGCTGGGATTTAACTACTGACTTCAGCCCAAGAGGGACGGTTGTTGGCTTCTTTCCAGTCTAATAAAGAGTTGATGTCACAGTCAGCTTGCTGGTCTTCCCAAATCGCCGCTGAACTCCATCTGTCTTCAGGTTGGATTGCTACCACCTTGCAAGGAACTGATGAGATGTCCTCTTTCCTTTCAAGACTACTACAATATGTGCAGTTCTCTTAGACCATCAGTAACAACTTGGATGGAGAACTGGTCTAAGAATTCGGATGGGGCTGTTGAATAAGCCAATCGAACCAGTCGAGCAACATCGGCCTCATAATGACGTTATAGTGACGGTTTTTCAATTGTGCCTGGTACACTTGCTGCAGGTGCTTATCCCCATATCTCATTTCCATATGATGTTTTAGAATGTCGTAGTTATTCTGCTGCCCAGCAGGAACTCCTTGTAAGACGTCAAGAGCTTTCCCTCGTAGAGCAACTATCAGAGCAGTAGCTTTCTCACAATCAGACCATTCGTTTGCCTGCATTTTGTTTGCCTGAGCTCTCATTTCGTGTTGTATTATCTGCATCTGATCTTCTAATTTCTTTTCTAATTTCTCTTGCATCATTTGGGTCTGATCTTCAATTTTATGCCCTTGTTCTTCAAATTTGTCTTGCATTGTCTTTGTCTGGTCTCGCATTTCCTATTGCATTGTCTGTATCTGATCTTTGATTTTATGCTCTTGTTCTTCAAATATTTCTTGCATTGTCTGTCCCTGTTCTTCTAATTTATTTTGCATTGTCTCTCCCTGTTCTTCTAATTTATTTTGCATTGTCTGTCCCTGTTCTTCTAATGTCTCTTGCATCGTCTGCGCTTGGTATTCCATTTTATTTTTCATTATTTGCATCATTTCAACAGATTTGCCATTTGTGCATCCATATTGACTTGGCTTCTAGTTACAGGCATTCACTTTATTTGCAAAGTTCTAGAATATCCGAGATTGTCCTTTGCGAATAACACCGTTCACTTATTTACGTCACGACGAGTGCGGTAATATGTCACACTTGGGTCTTTGTCTCACTCCCGTATAATGTTCTGGAATGTTCGAGATTGTCCTTCTCGAGTAACACTGTTTACCCACGCACATGTTTCCAGAAAGTCCTTCAAACTTCCACTTAAATCCCACTTACGCACAGGGTTCCAGAAAGTTCTTCAAACTTCCAGTTAAATCCACTTCCGACACCAAATTGTCACGGATTTCCTAATCCATCTTTTTCTGTTGCCAGAAAAACAATCCGTTAATTAATCACTTATCTTTATTAACTACTCTGTACACTACTGAATACTAATTACAACTCAACTAAACACTATTTCACTTTGAAACTCCAGGAAATTTCCAACTAAACACTCCAGTTCAAAACTGTAATTCAATACTGTAATTCAAGATTAACTGATTCGGCCGTTTATTCTTCTTTTATGGATCAAACGAATATCCCTGGTATTCTGAAACGACTCGAACACTTCTTGTCGATACCCGGCATTATTTGTTTGTTTACCAGAATCGGGTAGGGGCAATCTAGCGTTTCGCGATACCACAGTCGTCGAATTGGGTGCAAGCGGGGAACATTCTGTGATAATATATTGACAAACATTAGTTTGGCAACAACAGTTAAAGAAAAAAATAATGTTTTTACTAGTCATTTTAGTTTTGTATGCAATAAGTTGCAGTGTTTGTAGAACGCTGTACATACAAGATGATATGAATATTGAGAATTATAATTTTCCCATTAAATTTAATGTGACTATCGATAATCCAATTTATTTACGAGATGCTGTAAAAGATGAAAATTATACTATTTCGGGATAAGGTGGAACCTTTTATTTTATTTGAGAAATCTGAAAACAATCTGGTCTTGATGGAGTATCCTGCATTCTATTTCCCTACTACTCGAAAACGGATGGAAGGAATTTACCGTTAATACAACAATAAGAAATTTAAATGATCAATGCTTTTAATGAAGCACATGTGTCAGGAACAGTTCTTATCTACTTGAAACTAGTTTTTTTGCAATGATTGTGAAGGTATTTGATCTAAAACACTTTGGAGGTTTGACCTCTGTGAGTATGTTAATAAAACAACAAAATTATATTAAGTGAAATATTGATTGAGATAGCCCCACTCTTTTATCATCATAAGGGGTTATAGCATTTTTTTCTTGACTTATTGTAAAATGATGAGTTTACGGCGAATTAAATTCTCCGTTATACTCAGACTAGTATTATTAAATAGACAATTTAAATTTTGAAAAGTGATAGTTTTCAATGAAGCCGATGTTATCCCTTTATCTTTTTTATAATATTAAAATTTATATCATTTTTCGATTTTGAAGAGTACAATTTAAAAGAATACATTTTCGATTTTAATCCGACAAACTCATAATTTTACCATTGTTTTCATCCTTCATCAAACCTAAAACTTTTTTATTTACCAATGGAATATTATATACATTATTCAAACTATAATCAGAAGTGTCAAACTTATGAATATCTTCTTTAATATACAGTATGCGCCAAAAGTATGGAATAAATTCAATAAAAACGAAACAATTATTTTTTGGGAAAAATCCTCGAACAGGTCGATTTTTAATTTAAAAAATACATATTTTAGCGTAAAATGCGATTTTCAAATGTCATTTGTTTTCGAGTAATGACGTCATCGATTTTTTTTAAATGGCAACACCATATTTTTTTTCCTTGATTCTGAAAGATCGTTTAATTCTCTATCAGACAGTACTAAAATTTTTAAGGTTTCGAGTAAATGACGATTGAATGTTAGAAAACGTAAATTTTATCCATAAAAAAGTAACAATGCTGAGGTATGTAAAATAAAATACAATTGATTAAATTTTATACTTAAATTAGATGTTCGAATTGCCATCCACCAACTTCTTGACAATGCGCAAGTCTGTGAAGAAATTCTTCTTGCACTTTATGAATTATTTCTGGGGTAACTCTGCGTATTTCGTCCCGAATGCGATTTTAAATTTTTTCTAAATTACGTGGTTTATTAATGTACACTTTTGACTTCAAGTCAAACTTGCAGATATTGGAGTCGGGAAAATCCTCATTGGATGGCAGAGGCACATACCTAATACCCTCAGAAATTAAATGTGTGGGCTGGAATAGTTGACGACAGAATAGTAGAGCCTTTCTTCTTTGAAGGAACCCTTACAGGACAAAGATATTTAGAGTTTCTAGAAAATGACCTTGTTCCAGTCCTTGCAGTAATTTTTCCTAACGATAATGACCCTGACATTCCTGACGATACTATATGGTTTCAGCAAGACGGTGCACCTCCGCACTATGCGCGCCCTATACGAGATTTTTTGGACTGTTTTCCTGGGAGGTAGATCGGCAGACGCGGACCGATAGAATGGCCTGCAAGATCGCCAGATTTTACACTTCTTGACTATTTTTTATGGGGATACTTGAAGTCAAAAGTGTACATTAATAAACCACGTAATTTAGAAGAACTTTAAAATCGCATTCGGGACGAAATACGCAGAATTTCTTCACAGACTTGCGCATTGTCAAGAAGTTGGTGGATGGCAATTTGAACATTTAATTGAAGTATAAAATTTAATCAATTGTATTTTATTTTACATACCTCAGAATTGTTACTTTTTTATGAATAAAATTTACATTTTCTAACATTCAATCGTCATTTACTCAAAAACTTTCCTATGTAAGAGGGCAAAATTTTAGTACTGTCTGCTATAGAATTAAATCAGAATCAAGGAAAAAAATATGGTGTTGCCATTTAAAAAAAAATCGATGACGTCATTACTCGAAAACAAATGACATTTGAAAATTGCATTTTACGCTAAAATATGTATTTTTTAAATTAAAAATCGACCTGTTCGAGGACTTTTCCCAAAAAATAATTGTTTCGTTTTTATTCAATTTATTCCATACCTTTGGCGCATACTGTATTTATAAATATCATCAACAAAAAAATGGCAAATTTAGCTTTATCACTAAATTTTGTTTTATATAATTATAATGGAAATCATGTCAAATTGTTTTTGAAGTTTCTAAAATAGTAAATCCTACATAAATAGGTTTATTAAACTTAATGTTTAATCTTTTCGTTTCAATTATTACTATATCATTATCGAAAATCGATAAACTGAAAATTTGGTTTAGAAATATAATTTCTCGCTCCATATCTACTTGCTCTATCTTCATATTTTCTAACATTCTCCATAGTTTTACCAAAAACCGCATTATTGATTAGTTTTTAAAAAAAATTTCAAACTCGTTCTTACTTTGTTTCCTTAAATTAGTATTTAAATCGATATATGTTTTTAACCAGGACGATTGTTTAAATTTTAAAATCTTATGAACTTTGGTTAGTCTTAAACATAAACTAATTGCTTGTTTTAAATTTCTATAATGAATGTCATAAATTTTTTTATCAAAAAGTGTTAATAATTTACACTATTTAGATGTTGACATAGGCGGTTTCATATGTTCAGACATAGGGTTAAGTCTTTATGGTGGTTATGCAATTCAATAGGATATTCAAGATCAATTTCAAGTATGTATCCTACATCTGAGCCATTAGGAGTATTAATAACATTTTCTGTATAAAAATGTATACTATAAATCCACTGAAAGTTACTAACTGGTAAATATTCGGTCATAGCAGTACCATACAAATTATTAACATCAAAATATATGAGAAAAGAGGATGGACTATTTTTATTGTACTCATGCTCCATGTATACATGATTTGCTTTACCATATCGATTACTGCACTGTGAAATTCTACCTCTAATGTCCGTTTCAATAAACATAATTTTATCAACATCATGTAATAATTCCAATGTTCTTACAGAAATTTTTAAACAGCGAAGACTGGTGCAGTATAATATTTTAAACATTCTAAATTGTATTTAATACATACTTTTCTAAAATTTTCAAAAGCATCAGCTAAAAGAAGCACATCAGTCTTTAAATATAACTCCATATATTCGCATAAGTTATACATTTTAAATGTGTTCCAAACTGTTTGCGTATGTTCATTTTAATTTATTGTAAAAGGCTTCCATTGGCGGAAGCTCATTTTCCTCCAGTTTACTCCAATTATCAATATAATCATATGGGAATATACCCTTCTTTAATAACAATGTAAATTCTTCCATCATTTTTACAAAAGCTTTTTGTAATAACTGTTTCAGATTATGAAAAATAACAGGTATAAACTTATCATCTTTATAATTTATATTACATAAATTATGAGCACTTCCTCTGTACCTGCCACCATAATGACAATAATCCTGTAGCTTTTATATCATTTTCCGTAATAGGTTGTGTACAAATATGACATGTATTAGATGTATTAAATTCATATTCTTGATTCTCCGTTAATGGTTCCATTGAAATTAGATTGGAAAATATAGAATTTCATTGTTCGACTATTTCTTGTAATTGTCTAACAAACCAACTAATACAATCTTTCCCCGTATATAATTCAAATTTGGAAAGATAATTATCAATATTGTTGTCAATGATACGGTTTTTAGTTTGAAAATGTTTGATATCTGTTTCATCCGTTTATGGTTTTAGAAAATTAGCATGAAATACAACATTCACCTTTAACAATGACTTTTGCAATTCTTTCTTAATCTTACAAGCAAATGATCCATAAGCTTTTCTAAAAAAAGTTATAGGATCTTTAATATTTAAATTAACAATCAGACCAGTTCTTACATGATTATTAAAGAATGACTAAATCTTGCCAAAGTAAATTTCGAATTGTTTTTTTTTTCCTACAGTTTCTAAATTTCTCTCTAAAATTTATTAAAAGTGATAAACTAACTTCTAATTTTTCATATATTTTTAAATAATAAGATATTTTGATTCAAAAATTTTATCCAGTTAATATAATTAACTTACCAACTTGTTGAATTTTTTTCCCAATACCCTCAGTAATATCATTGACAGCAGCAGCAGCACTCATTTTTTTATATCTCTAAGTGTACAGCATTAAAACCAGTCTACTAACAAATCTTCGTATTTATTATAATACATAATGACGTAATTAATGCATTTGCAAATTCTTTATCGCAAATAGAAGAATATTACAAATCATCATATGTGTACGTGATAGCTGTTTACCAGATAAGTAATATTGCACAAGTAAGCATTTTTAAATGATTGATATACATGTGCATATTTTTGTGTTATAAAATGAATGCAGTAAACAACATGTGTACATTTTTAACTTTATCACACACATGATGCATGTATTAACAATGTTAACAGGTTAGACATATTTTTAAATGTTTGATATATTATTCCGCTATTTCATATGTGCATGCATGTGTACATTTTTTTAACTTTATCACACTCATGATGTATTAACAAGGTTAAGAGTTACAAGTATTACAGATTTTTATATAAAAACAGCTAAAACCTTATCATAATCAACTCAGCCATCATGAAAATCCCAACAACTTTCATTATAGAATCAACAAATAGTACACTACCAACAAATTTATTGGTAGTTTTTTTAAAGAATTTATTTGTGTAAGTATTTATTTTTAAATTTTCTTGTGCTTTAATGTTTATATGTTCTTTCATTCGTTGTTTTAGATTTAGAAGAACAAGCATTAAAGTTGAAGGCAACCCCATTTTTTTAAATTTGAATAATTCGCCAAAGCGGCAAACAATAGAAAGAAAATTAAAACAGCTGCCTGTAAGATATATGAGATTGTATGCTGACAATGAGGAAGAGCAGTTATTAAGAAATGGTTTGCAATGTTTTAAAAGTTTAAACTTTGACGATGATAACAATTCTAATACTGAAGAAACTACCTCATTACCACCACCAACAGCAACAGCAGCAACCACTTCGTTAGAACAGCCACCACCACCATCAGCAAATACTTCATCTTCACAACCACCAAGAAGAAAGAAATTAAAAAAAGATGTAGAAAATAATGAATGTTATGATTTTTAACTTTTTATTTTAAATTCATGTATAATATATATAATAAAACAACATGAGTAATAATTTGTTTTATTGAAGGAAAATATTCATAATATTAAACCTCTAACCCAAAAATGATAAAAAAAGTGCCGAAACCTGGGATCTAACCAGGAACCATTAGATTTTCAGTTTAACGCTCTCCAAATTGAGCTATTTCGACTAAGCAAAACATATACCTAACATTTATTTTAAGTAAATATAATCCAACATGTATCAATTTTAATTAGAACAACAATGTCATTGTCGATCAGTTCTTCATCATTACCTACGAAGTTTTCAGCAAAATTCTTCACCTTTTCAGACTATTTACAAGAAAGTTTCAGCAACCTTGAGAGAACTGTATTTTAAATAAATTGAAATACATAATAACTTATAATGATTGTGCAGATTTCTGGTCACTTCAGATATATCATCATCGTATATTACTAACCTGCTCTTTCTGAAAATATGTTTACTGAGTGTGATATTTTTATTGGGTTATTTTTAATAAAATCGTATTAGACAATTTTATTTCTCCTAGCTCATCCGTTTGGTAAGTTCGGGGGTAGCATACAAAAAGCCTTAAATTTGTTCTCACATCATAAAGAACTCCGCCTGTCTTCGCTGGAGTTAAACAGAGCCAACCCTTTTTAATGGGCTAGATTTTCACCTAAAGAAACAACCCTATTAGTATAGGATTTTTTGAGTGATGTAGAAATAATATTGTTATTAGACAGGGAAATTAATAAGAAATAATACAATTTTGAAAAAATAGATAATAAGTGAAGGGTACCTAGCAGATTAATTGTCATATATTTTATTTCATTTTAACAACTACTTTTTTACATAATTCTTTTAGAAAATAATCAACAAAAGTAATGATTTTCAAGATAAAGATAAATAATATAAAATATTATGATGATTTTATTTGATTGTGGTAATTAAATATTAGTTTAACACCATTTCTTTACAGTACCTCCAGATATTCTTGATTATCCAACAAGCACTGACATGGTTGTTGATGAAGGAGCAAACGTTACTCTTCAGTGTATTGCAAGGGGATTACCAGAGCCAAAAGTAATTTGGAAAAGAGAAGATGGAGAAAAGATAGATTTGCAAAATAATTCTCAAGGTATTTATGTCTATAATTTATATACAGGGTGTCAGAAATTAGCATATAACGAAAATAATAAGATTTTCCTTACGTCATTTTTAATTTGAATATGCAGTTTCTGAGATACAGGATGTTAAAGTTATCTTCAAAATGATTTTTATTAATAACTCCATTATTTTAACATGCCAAGTTAAAATTTTGCATACACTTATAAAGCTATAATCTACGTCACATTTTTCATCAATTTTGGTTAAAAATAATCGAGCGCAAACGGAAAAATAAGGACTCAGACTACCGCAAGCACGAAGAAACGATGTGGACAATTGTAAGTTGACTGACATATGATCGTAGACTACCATTGCGACTTTATTGTCATCTCTATCCGAATATGTAAAAGAACAATATGTCAGAGCATATCAACTGCATGTTATTCACAAATTTCACATCGATGATCTCGCAGTTGGCAAACTTCATCTCTGATAGAGCAAGCTGGAGAGTATGCTGAGCAGACACTTTCTCAGAGATATTTCTTAGTTGCAATCGTGTGAATTGTAAAGTGAATGATAATTAATTTATTTTTTTTCAGTTTTAAAGCAGAAAGTAAGAGAGGTGAAAGTTTTAAAATAAATAAGCCTATAGACACGTATTTTTTATACTCAATTTTTGCCAAACAAATAAGTTATAGCAAAAAATAACTTAGGGGATGTTTATTTCAACTTCCTCTAAGAGGCAGAAAAATTCTAAAAATTATTGCACATTCATTAGGAGAAAATTTGTGTGATTATCATGCTTCTTCGATTTTCAAATTACAGACGCTATTCGATACTTTTTTTGAAACTTTGAAGGGCTATCTTCTAAGGCGCGAACATTTATGTAAGGTTACTTTTATATAAAATGTGTTCTTTTTGGCTCTATATTCACCAGTACCATTTGTGTTATTTCTTTTAAAAACATTATGTATACGAATTAGAGCAGATATAGAATAACTTATACTGAAATTTCAGATTTTTCAACACATTCATGAAAATGCAGATTGAATATCTACGTTTCATTCTTGATTTGTGCGTATACGTACCTACATCATTGTTATTTAAATATTATTTATTGTTTATATCTGCAGCTTTAATTGCGTATTTTTCAGTTATTACTATTTTCTCATGTTAGTGTAGTAAAATGCGTTAGAAAAATTCTTATTTACACGCGATTATAGGAAAAGTAATTAGAAAAATAGCATATGGAAAGTCCTATCCAAGTAATGTGATTAATGGTTAACATACTAATTTGCATTAGACGGTATACTTAATACAACAGGGTGAACTTAAAAACTAAACATTAAAAAACATTAAATTCAATAGGCACTCAACTTAAAAACTAAACATTAAAAAACATTAAATTCAATAGGCACTCAAAATTTTTTTTCGGTCGAGAGTTAACCCCAAAAAAATGTAATAGATAATATACAGGGGGTTTTTAATTTAAACGCCTTATAACAGGATGAGGGGAAAAAGTACTCGACTAGAAGAAGATTAGTCAACTTGCTTTAATTTAGTTTAATTTTGCCAAATTTCACTTCTTAATTTCTAAGCGCCCTCTTAAGGGGTCGTAACACTTTAAGGGGGGCTCATATCCAAAAATTTTATATTATCTACCCCCAATTTTTTGCACATTATTTAGGATTACACTGTATAAGATTATTCTAAAAGTAGCATCATAAATTTAACTGCGTTTTCTATCTACACTACAAAATAAGTTGATAAGTCTATATAAACATGTATCTTAAAGCGCTTTACATTTGTCATTTTTGTTATGAAATTAATTAAATAATTTAAAAATATGCACTAAAACGTTTGGGTATTTTTGAGGCACTCGGCATTGGACAAACTGTGTACCTTTCTTTTTAGATTTACAAAAAGAGAAAAAGTTATGGGATTCTGCTAAAATCTCTACGCATTTGGGACATACTAATAAACGTCATCAGGAACTAGCTTTTTACACCATTGTACAGACTTTTCATCTTATTTTGGGGTCTTGAAATGTAGTTAAATTTATGGTACTACTTTTAGAATCACCTTTATACTTATTCTTAACAATTATAAAATACAAATCGAGGGTTAATTGGAAGATTGGTTAACTTACCTAAGGAAATCCAATCACAATTATTCGAGCATCTCCGTGCTCATTTGGTATATAATAGATTCCATTATTTTATACCGCTATTGCATAATATAAAACTACTATATGTGTTGTCCTGAGTAGATGTGCCTTCAAAGGTTCTGTTTTTCAGTAATTATAGAAAAATATTATATCAGGTTATTTTTACTGAACTACTTCAGCATAAGTATTTTTTTGTAAATATAATATTGTCACGAGAGTAAAGTTGTAGGTACACCAGTAAAACAATAAGATGAATAATTCGATGACAATTTATTAGCATCAAGTTACAGATTCCGTGCAAATACTACACTGCCCTGTAAGTGAAGCGTCCTAGTTTAAATAGTATTTAGTTATTCACAGTCAGCATTTCCTGTGATATATAAAAAAGATGATATTACAGGAATGCTGATATTACATTACATGTTATATTAATAATCCATACAAGATGGAAAAATAAAATAAATGATCAAAAAGAGGTTTATACTACAATTCCCTCCCTAAGTGGAATTCTTGCAGCTGCAGAAGGAGCTGAGGGATTCTTTCTGTAACAGATATGTATTAGTATAATAATAAGGTGCAAAATACAATTATAACAAATAGAAAAATATACAAGATAACATTTCTTGATTTCATATTTTCGAAGTCACTAAGATGCACAGGTTTTAAACTCTTCGTTAGACGTTGTAGTTGCTGAAATTAAAAATAAATTATAGTAAGAGTGTAGTTAGCTAATTCGATTATTTCCTTGCGGTCATAAATAGCATACAACTGATTTACTATAAGTTTAATATTTTTTAATGGTAGAAAGAAATTGTGTATATTGTTATGTTGAGCTAGATTTGTCGCCGTTTCCAAATTTGAAAGTAAGTCTTCTACTTCTGTGAAGATTTCTTGTAAATTTAATTGAATTTTGACACACTCAACATCGTTTCTTAGTCTCTCAATTACTTGTGAAAGGATGTTGAAATTTTTATCAATTCTAAGAAATGAATCGTTAAGCTTTTTATTCAAATTAATCAATATAGAACTTTGCAGGTCTAAATGTGTTTTTATTTCATGTTCATTTTGTAGAAGGGTGTTAAATTTTAAATTAATAATTTCTAAATCGTCGTTATCTAATGTTCCAAATAAATACTTATGTAATGAACCAACGATGTTAATTAGTCCTCGTTTCTGTCTAGTCTTTGGGTTTTTGTTTAATTTTTGATAAATTACAATGAGAAGGACCCATCGCAGATAATAGTTGGATAGTTTGGTTTTTGATTTTGGTTAAGTCAATGACCTGGATGAAATCGTGGCAATGGGAGAAAACACGAGTTTCCTTAACTGACTCATTAGAATTGGGTTTTCGATAGTTTCGATTTTTAAAAAGTTGGCTAAGGGGAATGTTATCGTCAAGAGAATTAGGATCTTCAGTTGGGAGGCCATGTCCTGAAACGGAAAGAGGATTATCAATTTTCCGTTTTCTTGGTTTAGGTTTACGTTTTATAAAAGCTTTGTGATATTTGTCACCTTGATGTTCGGATCGTTTGAATATTTCTACAGTGAGTCCTAAATCTTTAGATGTTAATTCTTTTGTATATCGGTGAGACAATTTATTACGATTTTAATTTTTAATATAGACATTTTCGTCAGCTTCAAAAGTATCGGCTTCTCTACGAGATTCATTTAATTTAGTTATAGTTTTATCCTTTTTTGTTTCGATATTTTGTTTAATTTGGTTATACATGGATTTCATGATTTTTCTATGTTTTTCAATATAGTCAGATGTAATAATTTGTTCATTTATATCAAAAGCGTTGGGCCTACTGTCGCCGCGAGTAATATTTATAGGGGACTCCTTGGTTGTCGTATGTATCGTATGGTTATAGGAAATTACTGCCAAAGATATTAGGTAATTAATTGGTGCATTTGGTTGCTCAGTTTTTATGCATCTTATTAAGTCAAGCAAGGTGGAATGAAACCTTTCAATATTTCCGTTTGTAGTATGTCCCTGTATGGAAGTGAATTGGAGAGATATTTTGTGTAGATTACAAAAATCTTTAATCATAATGTTATTAAACTCTACACCAGAATCTACCAGGATTTTATACGGGTAACCATGACTTTCGATAAATTTTAAAAGACTACGTTGAACTTTAACTTCAGTTATTGCGTCAACAGGATAAGCATGTGCATATTTAGAAAAAACATCAATGATAGTAATAATTTTATGATTATTAATCGAAAGTGTATCTATATTTAGGAGTTCAAACGGAGAAGAAGGGGTGTATGTATGTTGAAATTTCGGATTTGGTGGATGGCGATCGGTTTTCATGGTAATACATGTTTGACATTTAGAAATATATTCTCGGATATGCTCAAACATTTGAGGCCAATAATATTTTCGTAAAAGAGCTTGATGAGTTGCCGTTACTCCACGATGGTATGTTTTTGCTTCATGGTTATATTTAAATTTTTGTTGTTGCTCTTGTTCCGTAAGGACATCTTCAACTTGTTTTTTACAGATAACGAATTTATATCCAGAAGGGAGATTATTTTGTAGTTATAGGAATTTAAAGATTTCATTGTCTGATTGTCTGTTAACTAATTTTATAACATGTTTTGTTTTAGCGGGAAAAGTTTTTTCGAAATAATGCGTATTTAATTTGTTTGATTCATTTTCTGAAATTATAAATTGATGATTGAAGAGGTTTAAGACATTATCTGTATATTTAATTTCTAGGATAGGATTAGAACGAGACGTATGGATAGTTTGTGCATCAGTTTCAGAATGGCTTTCAGGCAATTGTTCAAAATCTTTTAACAAGGATTCATATGTTTCACGATTACAGTCATTAAGAATATCTTCAAGAGGAATTTCGAAAAGTTTGTTTAAGTCCAAGTCTGATTCGTCTACCTGAGTTATCATCGAACTTGTATCATTTCGTATTGAACTTGTTTCTATAGGATTAGAGAGAAAGAAGGTCGGCTTGGTTGATTCTCCCCTTTTTATATTTAATGACATAGTCATACTCTTCTAATTTGAGTCTCCAACGGACAAGTCTGGAGTTAGGGTCCTTTAAATTAAATAACCATTGTAGGGGTTGATGATCTGTTTCAATTATGAATTTTGTACCGAAAAGATATGGTCTAAAATATTTTACGGAGTCGACAATTGATAAAAGATCCTTTTCGATCGTCGAGTAATTACATTCGGCGGGATTGAGAGTTCTAGAGTAATATGAGATTGGATGATCGTCCTCACTTAGAATACTTCCGATAGCGAAATTAGACGCGTCACAAGTAAGGGTAAAAGTTTTGTGAAAATCGGGATAGGCTAATACAGGCTCATTACAAAGTAAATTTTTGCAAGTTTCGAAACAATCTAAATAATCTTGGGAAAAGTCGATTTTGGAATCCTTTTTTAGTCTTTGTGTTAGAGGTTTTGTTAATATAGCAAAATTAGGAATAAATTTACGATTAAAACCTAAAAGTCTCAAAAATGATTTTTATCTCTTTTGTCGTTTTCGGCAAGGGAAAATTCTTTATGGATTCTATTTTCTTGGGGTTTGGCCTAATATCTTCCGGAGTAATAATATGTCCTAAAAATTCTACATGTTTACATAGAAAATCCGATTTATCTAACTGTATTTTCAGATTAGCTCTGCTAGAGTTTTGAATACAAGTTCCAAATTTTGAATATGTTCTTGAAGAGAAGTTCTGAAAATGATAATGTCGTCCATGTAAACAAAACAGATTTTATGTTGTAAATCTTTAAGTATTTTGTCCATAACGCGTTGAAACGTCGCAGGAGCGTTCTTTAACCCGAAGGGTATTCGGACATACTCATAGTGTCCATTTTCAGTATTAAACGCCATTTTATCTATAGATTTTTCGTGCATTTCTATCTGATGGAATCCGCTTGCTAAATCTAGGGTTGTAAAATATTGACATCGTCCGAGTTTGTCAAGGATGTTGGAAATATTAGGTAAAGGATACCTCTCACTTTTTGTATTGTCATTAATCTTCCGATAATCTACCACTAGGCGTCATTTTTATTTACCTGTGGCGTCAATTTTTTTTGGTACAATCCATATTGGTGAGCTATAGGGAGATTTAGAGGGACGGATAATATTATTTTACAGCATTTCATCAATTTGTCGTTTTACTTCTTGCTGATGCACATGAGGATATCGATAAGTTTTGGTATGAATAGGTATTTCATTATAGGTTTTGATCTCATGTTTAACCTGATTTGTAAAGGATAAAGCATTATTAGGGAGGTTAAAGCAAGTTTCATATTTTTTACAAAGTTCAAAAAGATGACATTTTTCCTCGGAATTCAAATGTTCGGTTCTAAGCAAGGTTGTTATATCTTTTGAATTTTGATTAATATGGTTTAACATAGTTCCTTCGTTAGTTTTAATCTGTAGTGTTTGAGTAAAGTATTCGTCAAGTAACGTTGCGGGTAAACTTCGCTCAGGAGCAACGGACTGGGTTTCCGAAGCAGTATTATATATTTCAATTTGTGCTAATCCATTTTCAGCACGTGTTACGCATGCAGGAATATAAAAACTTGGAGATCGTTGGGTTTCTATAAAATGTCTCCAGATTAGGTGGGATGGGAATTTTAAAATTCTGACAGAGTTAGCCTCAATGTTTATGGGTTCATTGTGTCTTTGTATCTGCAAGGGAATGATACAATTTGTGTTTGACAGCGTTAAGTTTTTGGGATCGATAATTAGTCCCAAGTGTTGAAGAGTTTCAAAACCTATCAATCCGTCAAAATCTTTACTGAAGTCACATATAATATGTGCCGAGAAATAAGATTTTTGAGAACCAGTGCATGTTGTAATAACGTTTGTTTCAGGATGAGTGCAATTTGGGAGGAACTGTGAAATTACAGAGGGATTAATGATGTTCTTTCCACATCCAGTATCTAAGAGAAGTCGAATAGGAGTGTTTTGAATTTAAATGAAAGGAAGTTTATTATTTTCAACATTATTCAAAACTATATCGGGTCCTGAGGAGTATGGGTTTCTTGAAAATGTATTTCTTGGGATTTATCTTCCGAAAATTCCTGGTGAGAATCATAAGAATAACTGTTTAGACTTCCTTGTTCAAGAGAATAGTCTTTGTCGAATCCTGGTTCAAATTCATACGGATTATATTCAAAATTATCTTGTTCAGGGTTGTTTTGTTCATAGAGTTCAGTATTGAATAGTTCTTGTACTACAGTTAGGGAAGGTTTTTCGTTGAAATTGTGTGCGTTGAGGACTATAACTAACACCAGATGTTTGAGGATGGGTGTAGTTAATACCTGACATAGGCGTAGGTTTGGGTCGAGTTTGTTGTTGAGAGGGTTTAAAAACATTTTGAGGTTTTCCAAAAACATTTCGATTTGTTGAAGCTTGCGGTAAATATCTTTGCTGGTTATTAGGTGATTGATATAAGTTTATAGGTTGCGATGGAAATCTTGGTGGGTTATTAGGTGATTGATAGAAATTAGAGAGTTGCGACGGGAACCTTGGTTGATTGTTCTGATAAAAAATTTGTTATGGCTGCGGTTTAGGACGCTGTGGTCTCATTTGCTGATTTTGTTGTTGAGCTTGTCTGTTTTGAAAAGTAAGTCTTTTCTAATTGTCATATTTAATTTCATCTTCTATGAAACTAACAGCCTGTTCTATGATGTGAATGTCTTGTGTAGCGCGAATAAGTTGTTCATAGTGGTATGGTAGATTTAATTTAAAAATGTTAAAAGCTTGAGTTGAAAAGAATGAAATACGGCCAGTTTGTTCAGTAGCCGAAAGAAAAGTTTGCTGTATTTTGTTTATAATTCTAGCCTTAAAGGCTATCAGTTTTTGACCAAAGGATTGAATATTCTCTCCAGGTATTAAAGTCGTATATTGCAGTTCTAATTCTAGAGTTTCTAGAGATTTATTATCTAAAAAATTTTGTTTAAGGAAAACTTTGATTTCGTCCCACGTTTTAATATCGGGTCTACCTAATAATGATTCACGGACATTACCTTGTATTTAGGTTTTAATTGACGCTAGTATAATGGTTTGCTGTCGAGGGTCATTAGTGCTAAGGAAGTGAATAAAATTTTCAGAATTCTGAAGGAAATCCGGAAGGTGTATAACTCTGCCAGTAAAAACAGGGATAAGCTTAGTCAATTTATCTAAAGTATCTAAGTTAAGAGGGCTTGCCAATGTTGGCTGTGTCATTTTGTTTTGTTTCCTTTTTATACAAATAAAAGTAAAAAAGTCTGTTTCGGACTATCTCTCTTGCTCACGCCCTATACAGGAGAGTCAAGATAGTATGAAAAAACTTATACTAAATTTCGCTCTAATCGCCCTGCTAAATAAATAGCATTTGCAAGATTAAATTGAAATTTGTAACCTAATTCTCACTTTCAAAAGCAGGTTTAATAATTAAACGTTGCAACTTGAAATGTGAAAAATTTCCAAAATTATACACTGTCTTGGATAATCAAAACTTGCCAGTATACTTAAAGAATAAAGGAGTAAAGAATTTGCAAAATGGTACTTACAGTGTTGAGACTAGTTAGCCAACGATGCCAAATTTCATCAACGATGCCAAGTGGGTGTCCTTTGTCCACGATTCGTTTCGCAGTTGAACTGTTGAAACAGAGACCTCTTGGACCAGGAAATTTGATGCTCCAAATTTGATCCAAAAAGGCACTACGAATCCTACCGACTGCGCCAGTAAAGTTGTAGGTACACCAGTAAAACAATAAGATGAATAATTCGGTGACAATTTATTACCATCAAGTTACAGATTGCGAGCAAATACTACACTGCTCTGTAAGTGAAACGTCCTAGTTTAAATAGTATTTCGTTATTCACAGTCAGCATTTCCTGTGATATATAAAAAAGATGATATTACAGGAATGCTGATATTACATTACATGTTATATTAATAATCCATACAAGGTGGAAAAATAAAAAAAATGATCAAAAAGAGGTTTATACTACACGGGTTTCCTACCCGACTTTTAGTACTGCCAAAAAACAATCCGTTAATTAATCACTTATCTTTATTAACTACTCTGTACACAGCTGAATACTAATTACATCTCAACTAAACATTATTTCACTTTTAATCGCTATCTAAATCGCTCTAAACACTCCAAGTCAAGACTGTAATACAAGACTGACTGACTCGGCCGTTTATTCTTCTTTTATAGACCAAGGTAGGTTTTCTAGTATCTCTGACCCATTTCCCGAACGACTCGAATGCTTCTCGTCGATTCTCCATGTTTCCAGTTGCGCCTCGATACCCGGCATTATTAGTTTGTTTACCAGAATCGCGTAGGGGCAATCTCGCGTTTTGCGATACCGCAGTCGTCGAATTGTGTGCGAGCGGGGCAACTTCCGTGACACTGCCCCCTCCTTAGGACCGATCGTCCTGATCGGATGCAACTCTATACGGTGTAGGGGCCCTCCCAACGGTTCTGTAGTTTAGGCGATTTTCCTTTCTTCCGCATGGGATTGTACAGCCGCACCAGGTCACCTTGTTGGAATCCGACTGTATTGGCCCGGACGTCGTATCGAGTCTTCATGCGATCGCTCTCTAGTCGCATTCGAGATCTGACTTGGTCGTGTACGGTAGCTAGTCTTCGTTCTAGATCATAGGTATGTGTCTGGATCTGTGGGCTGTTCCGCAGGACAACCAAATACCAAATCTGCTGAAAGGCGAAGCTCTCTCCCAAAAATGATCCTTGCAGGAGTCTTCCCAGTAGTTTCATGGACAGCTGAGCAGTAAGCTAACAGGAAGAGTGGAATAAGCCTGTCCCAGTCTGTCTGATTCTCGTTCAAGAACATCCTCAAATTGGTTTCTAGTGTGGCGTTGAAGCGTTCCACCATACCATTTGACTGGGGATGCAGTGGGGTGGTCCTGGTTTTCCGGATTCCCATAAGCTCGCAGACCTTTCGGAACACACCTGATTCGAAATTTCTGCCCTAATCTGAATGTAGTTCTATGGGCACACCAAATCTGCAGAACAGGTTGTTAACTAGCGCTTCTGCTACGGTCGTGGTCTCTTGATTGGGAAGCGGGTATACTTTCGGCCATTTACTGAAGTAGTCCATGGCTACTAACAGATATCGGTTCCCACTTTGGGTTTTTCGAAAGGAACCAGCGATGTCAATGGCAATCCTCTCAAACGGTGCTCCTACGATGTACTGACGCATTTTGCCTCTGGAACGGGTCTTCGGTCCCTTGCTGGCTGCACATATGTCACATTTTCGGCACCAATCTTCTACATCCGTCCTACAGCTCAACCAGTACAAACGCTCCCTAATCTTCTGTAGAGTCCTATTGATACCGAAATGTCCACCACCAGTACCTCCATGTACTTCCTGCAATACTTTCTTGACTCGGGACATCGGGAGTAGTACTTGTTTCGTGACCTCCGTTCCGTCATTGTTCTCCCATGCTCTTTTTAGGCTCGATGTTCAACAACAAAGTGATATTCTTGCAGCCGTTCCAACCATCTGGCCATCTGTTCTTTAGGGTTTTTAAACTGCAGCAGCCAGGAAAGGGAAGCGTGACCCGTTCTTAGAAGGAATTCTTGGCCATACAGGTATTTATGAAAGTGTTCTAGACTCTTGACGATGGCAAGCAATTCTTTCCGAGTCACACAATAGTTATTTTCGGCTTTTGACAGAACTTTGCAGAAGTAGCCCACTACTCGCTCTTGGTCATTTTGTACTTGGGAAAGAACTCCACCAATTCTAGTGTTGCTTGCGTCCGTGGCCACTATAAATGGTTGTCCAGGTATTGGGTATGTCAAAATCGGAGTAGTGCAGAGAGCCTCTTTCAGAGTCTCAAAAATTTGCTGGTATCTCGGAGTCCATTCGAATGGGATATTGTCTTCTGTGTTTATGAAGAGGCTTGGCAATGTCCGAGAATCCTTGGACGAATCGTCGATAGTATGTGCATAGGCTTAGCAAACTTCGAACTTGATGTTTGTCTTTAGGAACCGGCCAGTTCTTTATGCACTCTGTCTTCTCCGGGTCTGTTTTCACACCGTTTGGAGCCTAGGTATCTAACCTCCTTTTGGAACAGACTGCACTTCTTCGGATTCAGTGTCAGGTTTGCTGCTTCTTGAACACTTCGGGCACGTTCTTCAGGTGCTCTTGAAAAGAGCGTCCCAGCACCACCACGTCGTCCAAGTAGGTCTCCCAATGCAGGCCATGAAGTACAGTTTCCATCAATCGTTCAAAGGTGGCAGGAGCATTGCATAGGCCAAATGGCATTACATTGAACTGCCACAATCCATTTTCAGTAGTGAACGCTGTCTTTTCCTTGTCTTCTGGACTGACCTCGACTTGCCAATATCCACTCTTTAAATCTAAAGTCGAAAACCATTGCGCACCAGCCAAGGTGTTCAGAGTATCGTATCAATCCTCGGTAATGGGTAACTGTCTTTCTTGGTGACGTCATTTAATCTGTAGTCCACACAAAATCTGGTGGAGCCGTCTTTCTTCTTGACCAGGACTACAGGAGAAGCCCAAGGACTCTGAGATGGTTCTATGGTGCCTTGGCTTTGCATCTTACTTATCATCTTGTTAACTTCTTCTCGCTTGGCTAGTGGAAGTCCTCGTGGTGGCTGCTTTATAGGAGACGATGAACCAGTATCGATTTGATGCTTCACTACATTGGTTCTCACAAAGTCGCCTGGTGTAAGTGCAAACACATTCGTTTTCCCTTAGCAACTCTAAGTTGTTCCACTTCCACCTCTGTTAACCTTTCCTTGGCCCCATCCACGATGTCCCTTAGACATTCTGGTAGACTGGTCTTATTTGGTTTCTTCTTCGTTTCGTTGATTTCTTTGAGTGTTCTGACAATAGTAACAGGTTCACAGACTCCTACTTCAGTTCCCTCCTCACTCCTCCACTGCAAGACATTTCCCTATCCATAACCGTGGCAACCAAGGTTTCTTCTTTAACAACGAGTCTCCGTACAGCATTATTCTCAGTGGTATTTGTTAGCACCCATTATCCGTAGCGTGCCAGCATTCAAATCTAAGTTCACCCCCTTTGCTCGTAGTAAGTCTAGTCCAAGTATGACATTGTCCGATATATCTGCTACCAGGGCTCTGTGATTGAACTTGACGTCTCCCAATTCTACTTCAAGCTCGCATTCCCCCTTGACTGGCATTGGCTGTTGTAAGGACATAACGTTTGGTAGGGTTCTTAATACGCCAATCACCAATAATATCCGGTCGTACAATAGTTCTTGTCGCTGCAGTGTCAATTACCATAGGTAACATACGACCAAAAATAATGTCTTCTACTATCAACGAGTCAGAGTCCTGAAGACGTGATAACGTAACTTCTTTTCGTGGGTCATGGTAGGAGGACACAGCCGGCTTTTGCCCCGTCAAGTCCGCTGACTCTAGTTTTCTTGTGCAGCTTCCACCTGGGAGTCGCCCTTTTGCTGATCCGCGACTGGGGCCCGCACTGTCTCTTTAGATGTCCTGTCTGTCCACAGTTCCAGCATTTAAGAAGGCGGTCCCTTCGACTATCAGATTGTTCTTTCTTTGGCCTAGTAGTTGGGCTGAGCTTATCAATAATCTCTTCCAGCGTCTTTATTATGTCTCCATTTCCCATATTATCGCTGTTATCACTGATGGCCCGAACTTTAACAAGTCTACCGGATGTCATCTTTGCTACCTTGAATTCCAGTGCATGCGAGAGGGCGTCATTCAACGTTTTAGGTCTAGCGAGTCGTAGTGCCTGCTGAGTTTCGCAATCTCTTAGACCGTCAGTAAAAACTTGGATGGAGAGCTGGTCCAAGAATTCGGACGGAGCTGTTGGGTAATCGAATCAGTCAGGCAACGTCGGTCTCAAAATGTTGTAAATTCTCTCCACTCCGTTGGTGACGATTTTTCAATTGTGCAACTCCCTGTAAGACATCAAGAGCATCCTCTCGTAGAGCAACTATCAGAGCAGTAGCTTTTTCACAATCAGACCATTCGTTTGCTACAGCTGCTTCGCGAATACCACCATTCACTTCCTTACGCCACGACGAGTGCGGTGATATGCCACACTTGGGTCTTTGTCTCACTCCCGTACAAAGTTCTAGAATGTTCGAGAATGTCCTTCGCGAATACCACCGTTCACTTTCTTACGTCACGACGAGTGCGGTGATATGTCACACTTGGGTCTTTGTCTCACTCCTGTACAAAGTTCTAGAATGTTCGAGATTGTCCTTCGCGAATACCACCGTTAACTTCCTTACGTCATGACGAGTGCGGTGATATGTCACACTTGGGTCTTTGTCTCACTCTAGTATAAAGTTCTAGAATGTTCGAGATTGTCCTTCGCGAATACCACCGTTCACTTCCTTGAATAACGACGAGTGCGGTGATATGTCACACTTGGGTGTTTGCCCCACTCCCGTACAAAGTTCTAGAAAGTTCTTCAAACTTAAATCCACTTCCGACACCAAATTGTCACGGGTTTCCTACCCACTTCCACTTTTAATCGCTATCTAAATCTCTCTAAACACTCCAATTCAAGACTGTAATACAAGACTGACTGACTCAGCCGTTTATTCTTTTATAGACTAAACGAATATTCCAGGTATTTTCTAGTATCTCTAGACCCATTTTCCGAACGACTCGAACGCTTCTCGTCGATTCTCCATGTTTCCAGTTGCGCCTCGATATCCGGAGATATTTGTTTGTTTACCAGAATCGCGTAGGGGCGATCGCAGCAATCTCGCGTTTTGCGATACCGCAGTCGTCGAATAGGGTGCGAGCGGGGCAAATTCCGTGACAATATTATTTTAGTCTGATAAACCTATTTTTCTTGTGAAAAATTAATACTGTAGTTGGTGTTTCCTGGTGGTAGCATTGTAATCAAGTGTTAAGATGTCAAGACCAAATATAAGAGATGTCGTCCAGAGAGGCGACTCATCAACGGATGATGCCACTGAACAACTAATAAAAAGATATGCCAGAGTTTTTCTTTAACAAATTAGAAACAACATTTAATGTTAAGTTTAAAGAGTTATGCAAAAAGCTCGATAACGTAACCACAACTTTTCTTTGGTTGAAGCTGTGAGTTTCACTAAAAAAGCTATCTCCATACTAAAGATATTTTTGCCTGTATAATCAGTTCATGAAAAGAAATAGCTGTTTTATTTTGTATGGTTTGCAAAGTGGAGAGGAGAGGACAGTATGTGATAAGTACTAATAATTTAAAAATTGCTTGTACTTTAGCTGATCTTGATGATGCCTATCATGTTGGTGCAGAGATAAAAAAAATAAAATTTCATAATACATAAAATGCAAGAAGCATATCAGAAAGCCGATTTGCAAGAAAGGAAGACTTTTAAAAAAATTACTTTCCCTCCACTACCAGCATTTTAGACAAAGTAGTTCGGATGTCAAAAAAGCACAACTACATTTACCCATTCTTAAGTCATACGATGATCGGTTCTATTGCTAATGATTACGACCAAACTTTTTATAAATACATATCCCAGTTCGGAATTTTTTAGTCTTGCACAAATAAATTTGCAAATGCTTCAAAAACTTTAAAAAAATAGAGTATTTTGTGTGGTCCATCTTGATTTCGGATCTTGCGAATAATTTACTGAAGTGCTTGTAGAATATGATACTGAATTTAAATAACATCTATTTTACTACGTAGTTGAGTTTGGAAAATTTACATATTTCCAATATTATGTAGTTAACAGTTGTCAGTAACATCATTCAGTATATATCTAAGTTTGTGTTTGTTAATCAATATACAGGGCGTTCTACATAAGAACTGACATGCATCTGCTCTGGTGCATGTTACACCTGCATGAAATTTGGTCTTCTTTGACTATGAGTTCAAGTAAAGATAAAATTTTTAATGATTTTCAAAATGCCTTTGACAGGGCAGACCATGACGCGCTTTTAAAAAAATTGGATATGTATGGGGTGAATGACAGCATAATTAAATTAATTTTCTTATTTGCAAAATCGTACATTTCAAGTCAATATCAATGTTTTCAAAAGTTTATATAACAAATTCAGGAGTTCCGCAAGGTTTCAATTTGGGCCCACTTCTGTGTTCTGTCCTTGTATTTTATTAATATTTACCCCAATGTTTTAATCACTCTGAATGTTTGTTGTTTGCTGACGACTTCAAATTTTATAAGCAAATTAAAGTTATAATTCTGCTCCAGCTGGACATTGATTCTGTGTTGCGGTAGAAGAAAATTAGCTTTATTTCAATATCAAAAAGTGTTGTAATACTTTCTTTATTCGTAAAATGTTTCCACGCATAAGATGAGTGGTAGGTACTCATTTAGTTAACAGGGTCATTGAAAACTGAAGATACTTGTAGATCTTTGCCTCGGCATGTTAAATTCAAATACTATACGGCTTTTTAGCAATCTAATTACATGAATATGTACATAAAGGATTGATCTAGGAGTTGTGCTAATTTTCATATCCAATATATAATGTAATTGAGATATTTAACAATAATTTCAATAACAATAATTTGCAATTTTTTTGATGTTTTTTAAAATTGAACAATAATAATATTTTCAATTGGTTTGTAGAATTTTACTTTATAAAACTGAGCAATAATTGAATTGAACAGATTTGTAGAAAAATGTGACATTTAATTTCCAAATCCGCCGTTTGCAATATAAAAATGCAACAGTTTAGCAAAAATATTCACCATTCATTGGTTCAGACACTCTGTCATAGATGGCCAACATATTTGAAACAATAGAAACAGAAGAACGAATTGCAGAAATCTACATACCGTTATTTATTAGGATTGCTACTTTACTCGGTGGACCAAACAATATATGTGCAGTTGAAGAAGATCGCGACCAACGTGGACGGAGAGCAATAATGCGAGTAATATTATATTTTGTATATTTAAATTTGAAAAATATCTGGTTAGATATTATTATAAATAAAAATTAATTATTAATTTTATTTTTTAGCAGATGGTGTGTGTAATTCCACTAAAATAATAATTAATTGAATTCCAAAAGTTTTGTTGTATGAAGCAAAGAAAAATTGCACGATATATTATTTTTTAGTTAGTACACATAGTTTTTAAGTTCGCATTATGCCTGAACGCCTAAGGACTTACTAAAGACAGTCTTTTTTAAGATGTTTTATAAAGTAATTTATATGGACATATTTAAAACATATTTCGAATGCCTTAATATAAACGAAAATGTCTTCATGTTGTTTAAATTTTTAATTTCTACAAATCTTATATATATATATATATATATTCTAGTTATATTCATAACAATTTCTTTTAAAAAAGCTTATATTAAAACCAAATATAACTAAAATCAAATTATTGTAAATGGCTTACTGTGCTGATCGCTCTATCATAAAAACATTTTATATATTCTATTAACGAAACTAAAAACATCTCTATAGCAAGTATATCTCCGCTGCGATCAGCGGACAGGGTCTTGTTTTCATAATGATGAGCAACGTTGAGTTTGCCGTTCTGAATATAAATTCAGTTATAAAATAGATATCTACGTAAATTAATAATTTTTGTAAATACATAAGAAGTTATAATTATATTGAAAATTTAGTAAAATACAGAAAGTAAGAAATATGTTTATTAAATATATAATTAAGCTATTTCTACCACTTTCTCATAATTTTTGCTTAGGAAAGCAGTGCACCCCAAGCCTCCCTTGAAAAACCACCATGAGTTAGACGTTAGATAAAACTTAAACTAACAATTTACTTGCAGATAAAAACAAATTGATTTACACATTATGCCAACCAGTAGTAGCAATACTGGAAGGCAGCATTTCTGAAATGGAATATTTTGGAATTTTATTAATTTTTGATAAAATAGAAAATAAATCATGGGTGACAAGTGACACCGGTAGATGCCTGGCGGGGATAACTGATCTAGTGATAATCGATCAGTTATCGACCAGAGTTAAAAATGATTAAATTACTAAAATGGTTATTAAAAAATAGGGGCTTGTGATAGAAGGATGAAAATTAAGGGTTGTATATATTTTTAATGCCACATCATAAAAAAAATAAAAATAAAAAAATTTGTCCAAAAAATAAAAAAAATTGTTTGGGGTGGACCCCTATAACTTAGAGGTATGAAAAATAGATTACGACCGATTCTCAGACCTACCGAATATGCATATAAAATTTCATAAAAATCGGTCAAGCCGTAAAATATGTATTTTTAAATACAAATTCAGGAAAAAAACAGTTCAATTTATTATTTTAATTATGTATTCATTATTTCACAGATAAACAAAATTTTGAACATAAATTACTTTTTTGCAACTTCATTTTTTAAGATTATTTACAGCAAGGATAATATTAAATTTGTATAGGATCCAAAGGTGAACCATGTGCAAACCGTATGTACCGCATGCAAAACATTTTTTAAACATTTTTCATTATTTAAAAAAATAATAATGTAGAAAACTGATGCGTGTTAAACTAAACAGACAGATATTTAACTTCATTAAAATTTTATAGAAGTCTTATTGAAAACAAGTTTTCAAGAGTGAAGTACCTACCATTTTAAACATAATAAAAAATATATTAGGAAATGTTAATAATAATTCATAATTTTCTATTTTTCGTAAGTAGGTAGTAGGTAGGTAGGTAAATCTCATTTATTGGTTTTCTTGTTAAAAAATAAGTTATTTTTAAATTTGAATAGTTGCCGGTATGTTTTAACTTTTATTATTATTTATTTAAGTATAAATAAAAAAATATAATATATTCAACACTTCAGCGTATTATTTAAATTTACCAACCTTTATTTGCACTTTCTGCATTTCTCGCATTTTTTTCCCCCCAAATTTGGAGATCACACCACACATTTGGAGGGGAGATGGAGAGAATACAAGCACAAGCAGCGGTCTCGTGTATTGGTTGTAAATTCACAATGCCTAATTATACAAATTTCTTTAGTTTTATTAGGTTTTTTCCACACTTCTGAAAAAAATAAAGATTAATTAAATAAGCCCTTGCGCCAAACGGATCAGTCAAGGGTTATTTTTGAAACTAAGTTTGCCTAACCAAAAAATCTCATATTGAAAAAAGCAGTAAAAGTACAAAATAAGAAAAATCACATCACTATCGCGCACTTCCGTATTTTTGACGTTTCTAAAATCTCTCTGTTTTCGTTTTCAAAATAGTAATAAAAATATTAAACGTATCTCAAGTTTGACAGTTTAACATTTGTTTATCTGCTTCCATAGAGATGTTAAATCATATTTATTTTATTGTTACTTACCTCTTCTTGATACAACTGTAGCCAACAATGATCGATGTTTACTGAACAGTTTTGATACACACTTATCTCCGTTCAACAAAATAATCGCGGTCTCTTTTAATTGAGGTTTTAATTTTTTATATTTAAAATAAGCATATACATATACAGTTGAATAAATTTATATAACACTAGGTGATCCGGCATACGTTGTTTTGCCATATGAATTGTTTCTAGTGAATATTTTGGCAGTTAAATAAAAAATAACTCGCGGTCTCTTTTATTTAATTTTCTTTTTGTTGCGTTATCTTCCTCCTCTAAATTTTTACTGTTACAGAATTAAATGAATGTTTTAATGATATTAACAATAAAGAACCAACAATAAAATTCACTTTGGAAATAGAAAATAATAATATGCTACCATTTTTACATGTTTTAATTAAAAAGCACGAAAATTCTGTAGAAACAAGTGTTTATAGAAAACAAACTCACACCAATAGATATTTAAATTTTAGATCTAACCATCACATTGATATTAAGAAAGGTGTTGTTAAATGTTTATATGATAGAGCATAATTAATTTCATCAAACAATGACATTTTTAATAACGAATTAAAATTTATTAAAAATGTTTTAATAAATAATGAATACTCTCCAAATTTTGTTGAAAGAACATTCAAAAATATTACAGATAAAACGAACTCTTTAAGACAAACAAAAGAAACTAATCATATAACAAAATTTCCATACATTCCTATATTATCAGAAAAGTTAAGAAGAATCGGTAATAAATTTAATATTCGAACAGTTTTTCAAACAACTAATCATTTTTGTCTAAAACGCGTCAAAAAAATGATATATAAAATTCAAAAAATTGCATCTATAGTATACCTTGTGAATGCAATAAACATTATGTTGGAGAAGCGTCTCGGTCTATGAATGTTAGAGTTGAGGAACATAAAAATTATATAAAAAGACGGGAATTTGAAAAATCCAAAATTTGCGAACATGCTTGGGAAAACGGTCATTTAATTCAATGGGGTTCGGCAAAAATTTTAGAGAAGGAAGACAACGCAACAAAAAGAAGATTAAAAGAGACCGCGATTATTTTGTTGAACGGAGATAAGTGTGTATCAAAACTGTTCAGTAAACATCGATCATTGTTGGCTACAGTTGTATCAAGAAGAAGTAAGTAACAATAAAATAAAAGTGCGCGACAGTGATGTGATTTTTCTTATTTTCTATTTATCTGCTTTTTTCAATGTGAGATTTATTGGTTAGGCAAACTTAGTTTCAAAAATAACCCTTGACTGATCCGTTTGGCGCAAGGGCTTATTTAATTAATCTTTATTTTTTTCAGAAGTGTGGCAAAAACCCAATAAAACTAAAGAAAAACTAAAATTACGCCACAAATAAATAGCTTCAGACAATATACAAATTTCTAATATGCGGAAATGGTAGTTTTATACGGAGAATGCGAGAATGTTTGCGAATTGCATGCCGCAGCTGTTGACTATCGGAAACGTTTTCGTGACAGTGAAACCGCATCTACTATTTCTATAAGAACCATTTCAAGACGATTGGAGATATCCCAAAGCAAGGTATGCAGAATATTACGTGAAAACTCACTGAACCCGTATCATTTTCAGAATGTTCAGGCTTTAGAATCTGCTGATTTCCCCAGCCGTCTTGAATTTTGCAATTGACTGACCCTAATTTTATTAATAAAGTGCTATGGATGAGTGCAACTTTACTTGTACTGGCATTTTAAACAGGTTAGTACCATACTACTTAAAAAAAAACAATAAATTTCTAGGCTAGATGTACGTAACTACAAACTAAATAATTAATTGTACGTACGAGTAATAATAAAAATTCATAATCGTAAACCGTAGTGAAAATGTAATGTCAAAATTAATTACACTGTGATAACCTAACATTCGAAAATATTTATTTATTATCTACATTTGTTTTTATTAATTATTAATATTTAAGGAAAATTCATTCATGTATCTAGATAAAAAAAAGTTAGCTTTACTCCTTGTCGTTAAATAACAGTACAAAAACTAGGTAACTAGGTTATTGACCTAATAATACGGTAGGTCAAGATTCGATAACTTTTATGAGCATCAGATCAGAGGCGTGACGTTTCGGTTTTGGACAGTTTTTTTGCCGACAACACGAAGATTTTTTATTACTTAGTATTTAAACACGAAACACTTTTCATCTCTTAATAATTTACCCATTGGGTATATGTTTTGTATGTAATTAAATGATTTACTACTCGGCTTATTATTAGATACGTTGGAGCTTTGTAATTTCAATGTAAAATATTTTTTAAACTGTGACCAAGCTAATTTTTTTGCAGTCATAACAGCCAAATTTGGTCGGACAAAAATCCACACGCTAGTGTGGTGTTGTTGTCAACGTATAGGCAGGAGTGTACGAGGACCGTATATTCTACCGGAAAACCTGAATGGACCGCAATTTTAAATAGAATTATATAAGAAAAAATTGCTATAATTTTTTTATAATCACAGTTGTTTATAAAACCTATAAGTGCCTACCTTTTAAACTTATATCAAAATTTTGTGGACAAAGTTTATATAATATAATTGAAAATTTGTATATTTATTTAAAGCAAACGACATTTCCAAATAAAAAAATTTGCGAGAATAAAAAATAATAATGGTATAGTCGCGGTAAGAATTCAGACGGCTTACTTTATACGAACAAATGAATAATTCATTATATTTTCATTAAAATATTAAGAAACTGCAACTGAGAATAATAAAACTATATGCCACACTAAATGTTTGCATTACATATTGTACTAAATTGCAACTAATGATTGTTTTTAACACAACCAAACATCGAAAATTATGTTGACAATAAAAACAATTGCGTAACGTCAGACGTCTGAATTCTTGCCGCGACTATACCTATTTAATTGCAAATATAATAACAATTCTTTTTATCAACAGATGTATAGGTAATGTATATAGCAGATATCTAATTTTTGTGTTATGCATGGGTGCCGGCAGGATTGCTTTCAGGGAGGTGCATCTGCATCTACACATTATACTATTAACTAATAAGATGTAATTTATAACAATGCATCCTTATATAATTATAGGTAGGTATATAAAATTTGGACAACAACCTAGAGTGTTAAGTTTTTATTCAGTGGCTTTAATAATATTTTTATTTCTTAATTTGCACTCTATATTATTTACTAATATAGCTATATTATAACATAACTAACAATTTACAATATGACAATTTTTTCTTTATCTTTTTCACTCTTAATAAAATTAAAAAATTGCATTTTTTTATAAAATCAATAAATCTGTATTATTTATATATCTGTATTAGCTTAATGATGATGGTCTATAATATTATGAATTAATTCAAACAAAGTATAATTTTATAATTATGTATTTATTTATTATTAGCTTTTATACTTTTTTACTTTATTGTAAAAGTACTAAGCTAATTCAAACAAACCCTAAAATATTTCTAAATTTCTTGTCAAATAAAGTATAAAATATATTTGTTTTAACATATCAAATTTCTAAGTATGCTACGGAAATAACTCCTTTAGATAATGATAGATTGCAGGAAACAACTACTCTGTAGATTAGAAATAATTTATATTTCATTTATTATGGTTAGTTTTTATGTTCATCATTGAGCAGTGTATTTTTTCAATATATGACTTTATTTGATAAGAATTTTGGGATTCATTTTAATTAGCTTAATGAATTTACAATAAAGTAAAAAAAATAATAATTTATTTTGTCTTCTTACTCTTTTCCTGTTTTGGTTGATATTCTTCTATTGCTTCTAAAATATGAGGGGATCTACGCATTTTTTCCCTTTTTCTATATTTTTTCTAAAAATTTCTGGTGCAATACAACTTTTGTAAAAACAAATAAAATGTGGCAACATTTCCTGGTTCCAAAATAACTCATCTCTTTCAATTGTTTCAATAAAGCGCTGTACTTTGTCATTCATATAAACAATAAAGTAGCATTTTTGCTTTTTCGTTATGTGGAGTGGACCCTGTACCTAAAATAAATAAATAAAAAATAGCAAATAAGAAAAGATTTTTACTTGTGATAATTCACCTAATAGTAATAACTATGAGTTCTCTTGAGTCTTATTTCACCATTTTTAGTTTCAAGACAAATTTTTCCTTTAATTTTTCTGTAATTTCAGCTATTGTATTAGTAGTAAGTTCTAATTTTGATGCAGAAAACAGACATTTTACTTCTACTAATGCGTCTTCAGTATCAACAATCCTTTGAAAAAAAAGCAAAATGTACATAAAGAAATTCTTAGTATAAAAATAATTTACCATCTGGAGAAGCACCAAGAAATCCATTTTCAAGATCTATCCATAGCCCTGATTCTCTAACTTTCAAATTAGTTTGACTTTCAAATATAGAAATTGCTACATTTTCTTTAGCAATTCCATATTCTGTCGCTTGGTTACTGCTTATCATGGTATGTGTTTAAGTTTTTCTTAGTCTTTTCCCATATTTTTTAAGAGCATGGTTAGCTTTTTTGACGGACTTTCCATATGTCACTCTTTCTTGAATTTTACAAAAAAACATTGCAGTCACCGTCACCCACAATTTTAAGATACCTCAGACCATACACAGTTTCACTTTCATTGAAACCTTCGACGATAATGTCAGCTTCCATTGTAGGTGATGAACCTTCCCAATTTTTATAGCATATATGTGTCTTTGGTTCTTCACTTTTCGACACTGCCCTTAAACACATTGAGCAAATTTTATTTCGTACCCCTATGTACAACACGATATTGAGGAGGTTAATATTACCCAGTGGAAACAAAAAGTAGCGAATAAAAAAGAATGGAGGAACGAGCAATAGAAGCAGCAGAATATAAACCTTCTATGTGACTGAGATATGTCGATGACACCTTTCTCATATGGACACATGGCGAGGAGAAATTACAAGAATTCTTAATTCATTTGAACACCCAAAAATCAATTTCACTATGGAACTGGAAAATGACCAAGAGCTACCTTTCATCGATGTATGTATAAAGAAAAAAAGAAAATGGAGGTCTAGGCTATACGGTATATTGGAAACCAACACACACGAACAGGTACCTACACGCAGAATCTCACCACCACCCATCGCAGCTACAATTAGTGATCAACACAGTAATGACAAGGTCAGAACGATTCTCTGACGACGACCACAAAGAAGAGGAAATTAAAAACGTTAAATTAGCCTTACAACAAAATGGTTTCTCTAGTAACAACATCAAGAGGTATTTAAGACCTAGGCGAAACAAAAAACAGGAGGAAGAAGTTAAACCAATAGCCAAGCTCTCCTGCCATATGTCAAGGGAACTATCGATAAAATAAACAGGATTTTAAAGAAATATAGAATAGAAACCATCTTCAACACGGACAGGAAGATTGGTAATATGCTACCATCAGCCAAAACAAATATTCCTCTAGAAGACCAAGGAGTATATGAAGTCCCTTGCGGATATTGTGATACGACGTACATTGGACAAACTAACAGAAGAATTCAAACCCGAAAAGAGGAACATCGGAATGCTGTCCAGAAAAATTAAAAAACTTCGTCATTAGCTCAACATGTAAAAGACACCATATTGATTTCGAAAATACCAGGGTACTAGTAAAAATGGTGCATAAGGCAAAAAGAATAATTAAAGAGGCCATCGAAATTGAAAAACATCTCACCTCAAAATCTCAATACACGTGACGATACCCAAAGATTACCAACAGCTTGGAAACCTGTCCTGGAAACCAAGAAGATCAATAAACCAGTGATACGCAACGCTGAGAGTAGGCCAAGCAGAACACAAGAACCCACAGCACCGTTAAACGCAAGACCCGTGACGCGCAGTCATGTGAAGAAAACCACACATCGGAACGAAAGCACAGTATATAACTGACCAAGTGGGCAAACATCTTCCAGTAAGCCGAGCGTAGTAACGCGAAGCAGAAGTAAGAATACCTGAAGATAGTAAATGAGATTTTACCGAAACGTCAAACAAATGGTTCTTTTGAGGACCATGCAGATTCATCGCGAAAAGGAACTCGGAGAAATTTTACAACTATACATATATATATACCACACTTTTCCAGTTTTTTTGTCCAATTATCTTGATAAAGTTCCCATTCCTAATAATTGTTAAGATTTATTTAGTAGGAAATACAATAAAACCCAATTTTGTTCTAGATCTTCTGCTTTACTTACCTTTCCCAGTGTTTCTTCTAAATTATAAAATCCATTGCTGGAATATTCACACAACTAAGAAATTCACTAAGGTGTTCGTATAAATTCTCAGTTGTGCCCCAAACTGCTCCAACATTAATAAGGGATTTTTGTCTTGGTTTTTCTGTATCCAATATGAAAGTGTTTGACACATAATACATTCAAATATTATTTTACTATTAAGACCTCTGCCTCTTCTCAGTTCTTTCACTTTCAATTTACCAAAAGTACATTTCCTTGAATGTTCATATTGCAATTTAATAACAGGTTTCAGAATGTAACCTAATTCAACTATTCGGTTACCTTGGATAGTGCATTTCTCTTCTCCCTTGGGCACTATCTCATCCTCAAGTTGATGAGCTTAATATTTAATTCTTATTGATTATATCTACATCTTTGATTTACATGTTATTGCTTCTCTCAAAGTAAGAGAATTCATGTTTTCTCTGTTTTTTTTTATTTTTAAACTAATAAAAAAACAAAAATTTTCTAATATGTTACTTGTATATCTATAATTAATCTTGGAACACTCAATTTTTCAGCAATTTCGATTTTTTTCCCTCACACGGTACATCACTTACCTCTCTACCAACAAACTATTCAAACATGAAATTTGACCTTGTGGTGAACAAGCGCCGGCTCTAAAACAATACAAGTAATAAGCAAAACAAATTATTTTTATTTACTTTAATTTATAGAACAATTTACATTTTGACTGCCTACAGACTAGTACAAGATCCAACTTAAGATCGTCCTGCACTCATATGCTTCCTTATAATTTAGTTATAATACCTAGGATACGAGATAATCATACCCATGTCACCTCGGACATTTATAATGCCAGCTGTCATAGCAGCGGATAAAATGGATCTTTTCACGTCAACTGTCATGAGAATCGAAAATAATGACGCTTGGGCTGTTATGGTTTATGTTTCAAAATATGTCATAATCATCATAATCACAAATCAGGAAACAACAAAGCTATTAACATTTATAGTTTTTTATTTCTTATGAAGTCAAATATAAAACGTTGTATATACCAGGGGAAGTACTAGGATAATTATGTCCTTAGGTGACTTGCAACTTGTCGCCTGCGGGCATAATCAGCCCTGTATCTCCCTTGGTACATAAATACCTATTTCATCAAACATAATATGTAAACAAATATATCGTAAATGGGTTGCCTAATGAAATATATTCATAGTTAAATTAATTAAACATATAGTAATTAGTTTTTTTGTTAATATTGTCCTCACTTACAAACAAATATAATACCAATTGAATGTACAAAGCATAACGAACATGCAAAAGTTAGGTTGCTCTTTCTTCTGGTCAATATTATTGGGTTCCCCGGTATAAATATTAAAATATACATGGTGCAAAAAAAGTAGGTCATCCTATTAACTGAATACAAAAATAAAACAAACGTAGAAACTGGTGGAAAAGGGGTATTTGCCTCCCCCATCTTTACTGTCGTACTCCCATGAATAAGTAGTTCTTTCAGTATCGCAGTGTAAAATTGTATTAAACATATTTTATTACTCTTGATAATTTTTCCTAAAACTTTTTCCATATAAATTATATTGTTAAAAAGTAATGCCAATGTCTCTGGACATAGGGCTAATCAGATTTACAAATTTTCCATTTTTACAAAAACAAATGTTTATTTACCTATGTGTTTGTTTACTAAGAAAAATTTAAACAGAAACAGATTAAATACACTTGAAACACATTGAAATTTAAAACATAGTAATATCAACATTTTAATTCATTGGTTTCATATTTTAGTTCCACACTAATTGTTCTACATGTCCACCTGATTAAGAAATGCATTAACGAGCTTTTCTAATTATGAAAAGTCTAATATTTTGAAGGTTTTTACCAAAACTCATTCAAGAATTCTATTATATTCTCCATCAATTCTGAATAAACTTACATCAACCCACAAACTAAACTGAATCCATTGGACTAAAATTAGGAAAGCGTCACATTTTGTTGTCAAAAATATGTAGTTCTTAAATTACTGCCCTCGTCCAATTCAACAAGAGTGCCTTTTTTATATAAAAATCTTTAGTTTTCAATTTTGCTATGAAATTATCAAAAAAAATGCACACAAAAAAGTGAGCATTTTTGAAGCACTATTCTACTTGTTTTGAAAAAGAGCACAAAAAATTATACGATTGTGTCAAATTTCATAAATTTATCTACGTACATATTTGGAAAATATTTACGAAAAACCGTAATCAAGAACTAACTTTTTACACCCTATAAATAAAACATTGCATATCGAAAAAGTTTTACAATATATATTTATATAGACTTTTAATCTTATGTCTAGAAAACACAGTTAAATTTATGGTACTATTTTTAGAATTACCTTGCATAACAAATTTTTATTTGAAGCTTAATAAGGGAGTTATAGGGTGTTACAATTTTTTCACACTTACATTATTATCTTTGCTAGAGAACTATAATTTGCGACCGCCCTTATCCTATACGAGGAATAGGTCAGCCCATTAAAAAGGGTTGGCTCCGCTTCACTTCAGCGGAGAAGAGCGAAGTTCTTTATGTAGTGAAAGAAAAACTTTAATAAGCCCTTTTTTGTATGCGTTGCTATCCCTAAACTTACCAAAGGAGTGAGCAAAAAAAGAAAGACAGAAAATTGACTAATACAATTTTATTCAAATTGTCCCAATAAAAGTATACACATGTATGCTCAGCAAGAGCAGGCTAGTTAATATAGAGTGGTATGTCTTAAATAACAAAAAATCAGCAAAATTATAATAAGTTATTATATGTTTAAATTTATTTAAAGTATTTCTTTCTCCTACATTGGAAATAATCGGTGTTTACACAGACCCCTTAAAAAAATTGAGATTAAACAAGCGCAGAAATTTCCGCTAGCTACTCAAAAAAGAGCATGGTTAAGATTAAGCGCAACCCAAAGTTCCTGGATCGAATAATAATATCCAATAGTAGTATATAATGTAGTTAGGTAAATTTCCGCACACTAGCGTTTATTAATAAAACATCAAATGCAAAGCACACACGCACACTAGCAAGATAACTAACAACTTAACTAATAAGTACATATTTGAGAGCACCTGTAAACACATTCCAGTTATTGACTTATCAGCTCCGTTGGCAAAAAATTCAGACATGCCCAGTTCCTGTGCTAACTGTTTGAAGACGATGAGCGATCGTGAATCGACTTTGCAGTGTGACGGCTGTAAGCGGCCACTACACATGGATTGTACCGGACTGTCATCAGCCGATCGTGTAGCGAGACAGAAAGTTCGCGGATTGAGCATTCTCTGTAATAGTTGCACTTCTAATTTAAATATCCTTGGTGATATCAAGAAGGTCATTTATGAGCTTAAGTCTGATATTCACAAAACAATAGATGATTTTAAAAACCTTAAGCAAAATAAAATAGATGATTGTTATAATCATCTTACACACGAAATTGCGGCCTTAAAAACAAAAATTGTAAACATTGAAACTTTTAATTCGGTTGATGTTACTGATAAAATAGCTAGCGAGGCAGTGGAGCGAATGCCTCGCAGTAAGAATATATTGATTAGAGGCGCACCAGAGACTGTCGGTGATACTCAAACAAAAAAAGACGCTGATAAAAATATAATTAAAGAGATTTTGGATACTGTAGTATGTGAGGCTGAACCTATTACTTTCTTTAGAATTGGCAAATCAACTTCACAATTTCCTCGTATGCTAAAGGTAGTTTTTCCATCTGAATCGCAGGCTAAATATATTCTCAAAAATAAGAAAAAGCTTTTAGAAAATCGTTCAACTAGTGCTTTAAAGATATTAGACGATAAAACGCCTATTCAACAGCAACACCTCAAAGAATTACGAAGTGAACTTGATACTCGACTTCAAAATGGTGAGAAAGATCTAACTATTAAATATATTCATGGCTCTCCTAAGATTGTAACATTTCGTCAATAACACCCCAGCTACCCAAGCTTCCTCCTTACCATGTTTAACTGATTGGTTCCTTCTGTATACAAATCTAGATTGCATTCAGGCCAAATTCAATGAACTTTTTTGTACCGTACAACTACTTAAACCAGATATAATTTTGTTAAGTGAAACCTGGCTTAAACCTAAAATTCCTAACTCGCTAATTAATATTCAAGATTATACTATTTTCCGATCTGACAGGGAAATTCGAAGAGGTGGCGGTGTTTGTATATATTTGGCAAATGCTATACTTCAAAACTTTTCGGTATCTACTGTGGACATAACTATCTCTAATATTGATATTATTTCTCTCAAATTGAAGAAACAGTTTGTGCAAATTCATATTACCTGTGTTTACCGTCCTAGTGACTCTTCCCTTGATGATAATATCAGTTTACTAGAAAAACTTGACGAATTGTCTTGCCTTGAGAATTCTGTTATTGTTGGAGATTTTAATTTTCCGGACATAACATGGCCAATTACAATTATTCCTGATCTGGTTAACATAAAGCACCTTTTTATGGACTTCGTTCAAAACTCAAATCTAACACAGTTAATAAATGAGCCCACTCGCTTTCGTCAAAACAACGAGCCGTCAATACTCGACCTCGTTTTTACTAACGATGTTCAGCTCATTTCATCCGTAGAAGTTTCTTCTCCTATTGGAATATCTGATCACTGTGTGATTACAGCCCATATTCAATTTAATACAGAGCCCATGTTTAAACGAGACAATTATACTATTTTCGAAGTAACTGATTTTGTTACATTAAATCATTGCTTGGCTTTAACTGACTGGGATAACGCTCTAGGTAATAACTGTTTATTAATGTGGGATAATTTTCTTAACATTACAAAGAAGTACTTGTCAGATAATACTACACAGCGAAAAATTTTTCGTAATAAATTAAAACCATGGATTGACTACGAAGTGTCACAAATGATAAAACATAAAAGAAACCTTTGGAGAAAATATAAGCGTTCTAACCAAGTTGAAGACTTCGCAACTCATAGAAGATTCTCAAATACTCTAAAGCTGCACTTGAGTGCATCCCGGCAGTCTTATGAAGAAGCAATAGTCAATAGTGGAAATACTAAAAAATTCTATAAATATATTCGTTCCTCTCTCTCTTCTAAGGTGTCCATTCTCTTACTCCAGAGACATGATGGTAGCCTTTGCACATCCAACTATGACTCAGCTGAAATTTTTGCTCTGTCCTTTTCTAAATCTTTCACAGACGAGCCGCAGTACGATACATTTCCACAACTGGCTACCCCATGGGTACAATCATCACTCAGTGACATTTATTTTCCACCAGATAAAGTAAAACGTCAAATGACTCTTCTTAGAAGCTACTCATCACCGGGCTTGGATGGTTTATCTTCCTTCTTCTTAAAGAAATGTGCCGAAACTCTATGTTATCCTTTATCCAAAATAATGAATGCCTCATTTACTCAATGCTGTATACCGCCAGCCTGGAAACTTGCATCTGTTACACTAATTTTCAAGAAAGGCAATAAAATCGATGCTAATAACTACCGCCCAATCAGTCTGCTGCCGATTGTATGTAAAATAATGGAGTCTATTGTTAAAGAACATATGTCTGATTTTTTGTTGCGTTTGAACATTATTCCACATCAACAACATGGTTTTGTAAAAGGCCGTGCCACTATAACAAACTTATTACATTGTATAAATGACTGGTCTAGAGCTCTAGATAACAGAGCCCCTACGGACATTATTTATTTGGATTTCTCTAGAGCTTTTGACAGAGTTCCCAAACGTAGACTTCTTTACAAGTTAAATCATCTAGGTATTCGTGGTAACCTGAATAGATGGATAGCTGACTTCCTTGATGACAGATTTTTTAAGGTTAGAGTTGGTCAAGATTATTCTGAGGTAAGACCAATTACAAGTGGAGTTCCACAAGGCTCGGTTCTTGGCCCGCTATTATTTGTTATTTATGTGAGTGACATTCAATTTCTTTCCACAAGCTCGTTATCGTTCTACGCTGATGACACTAAAATATACGCTGATCCCACAACCGATTACCAAAACCTTCAAAATGACATCGATACGTTGCAGATTTGGTGTTCTGACTGGCTTATTCCTTTGAACGTAGATAAGTGTGTTGTTCTGCATGTTGGTAGAAACAATCCAAATTCTCCATACTTTATTAATGGACGGCTACTGAAAAGTGTGTCATCGCATAACGACCTTGGAGTAATAATAAATAGTAGTCTTACGTGGAGTGATCATATCGCCACTGTGTATAAACGTACGAACACTAAACTGTTTTTATTTCGAAAAGCTTTTTTCAAATTTATCTTTTGATACGTGCTGCAGACTCTACAAAAGCAATGTGCGTCCCATACTTGAATACGCGGGACCAGTGTGGTGTCCTGATCTCATCAGGGACCAAGATATATTGGAAAAAGTTCAACGTCGAGCTACTAGATTATCCCTTGGTCCTGTCCGGCCGTCCTATCACGATAGATTAATATCTGCAGATCTCACGACATTTCATCAACGACGTCTTCGTGGTGATTTAATATTAACTTACTGTATTTTAAAATTCAATTTTGGCAACTTAGGCACAGCTTTTCCACTCAATACAGACACTCGTCTTCGTGGACATTCTTTAAAACTTAAGAAGGAGAACTTCAAAACACGTACCAGACAACATTTTCTGAGCAACAGAGTCTTCGATACTTGGAATTCATTACCTCAGGACATAGTAGATTCGCCAACAGTGTACTTATTCAAGAATAAAATTGACAGTTATTTATTTAACAATTAGGTTAATTTCTGTGGATGCTAAATTTGTTTTAAATTTATTTATTAACACTCAATATAGATCAATGAAACGTTAAAGGATACTAATTCGAAATTAATTAAAGATAAATATTTTCTAAGCTCAATAATTGTAAATGAAATGTTCATATATTCACAAATTATCTTACTATGGCGATAATAAAAATTCAATAATAGACATAAATACGAAAAGGTTAAAGAAGACCTGCGTGTCTCCAGCAGAAGGTTTCAACAGTAGAACAGGAAGAGGTGGACGTCGACTCGGACTAGATGCGGTGGCGAAATCGCTGAAGATGGTTTCACCAGTAGCGAAAGTCTTCGGGGTAGAACGGCTAAGAGTCTGGCAGAAAGGTGCGTTATCCTGGGGGCGAAGCTATGGAGTCACCATCAACGAGAGGTGGCTTTTCACAGCCTAGGCGGCAGAGCACCCAGATAAAGCAGAAGGAGGTTGTCTCAGCTACCTTAGGGTAACAGCTCTGAAGACGTCGACGTAGACAATACTTTATTGTCTTGAAATAATACGGAGTTCACAGCAATGTCCCATACAATAGAAACCCTAATAGCAATACAACCAAAATTTAGGAAAGTAAGTAGTTAAATTTAATATGCATACCTTATTCAATAAGAGTTTTATTTTCCAAAGGCCTTTCGAACTAGAGAAACAATGGCCCGTTGAAGATCACATGGAATGTCCAAGAGGCCAATAAATCCTCAAAAGAGACGTTTTCTTGGAAAATATCACCCAAAACGAATTCCACTTTAAATTTCCAATAAGAAAACTTAATTTAGAATGTATTCAAATTACTTCCATACACGGATGAATAAAGATTTCATAAAATTTGAAAAACACTGCCTCTAGCACAATTCCGGAAGAAATAATGGCTTCCAAAAAGGAAAGTCGACCCCTTTCTCCTATTTTTTTAATTTTTGAATTTCAAAATCCTATTTAGAAAAACTGCCCCAACGAAAGTAGCCCCTAAGCATTTTGAAAAAAAAAACGGGAAACCTGTATAATATGCATAAAGTTTTAGACTCTCCACAAAAGATGTCGCTAGTGATAGAAACTCATTTTTATTAACAATAATCGAATTTTAACAATATAATAATGTACTTATTTTTCCACTTCCCCAAAATTAAATAAACAGTTATTAAATGTATTTATTAATATGCAAATAGATTTAATTATCGAATATAAGTCATGATTGGTGGATTCTGTAAAGTGAATAATAAATTGGCATGCCTGTTTCTATTCACGGGAAGGAAGTGTTGGGGTGAAATGAAAAGAAGCTATGAAATTAGCTGTCACAGTCACAATACATAGAAAAAGACAAATATAGAATGTGCTTGGATGATGCGCGAACTAGCGTCATATAATGGCTGCCATTTTGAGCCATGTTTCCATGGCAACCGCTGCCAAACATAACAATCAGACAAAACGTAAACAAACATTATTCATACCAGTTGTTTTTCCGATAATACAAGAGATTGATTTCCCTACCAATCAATTTTAAAAGGTTTAGGATTTTATATAACTAAAGTCTCCTCAAATATATTTTTTTCATTATGTATTAACTAAATTAATAACAAAATTTTGCATAAATAGTTAACATTTAAAATTTGCTAATATATAAAAATTCATTTTATAAACATTAGCTAAAAATATATATTTCATTATACATAGGTATTTAGAAACAAAATCACATTATATTCCGTTCCGTTCCGTTACGTAGGTATATTCAATTTTGTTAAGTACGAATAAACGCTTGCTTATCTGAAAAGAAAATAAAAATATATGTATAGATATGTACATTTCTATTTTCTTTCGTACTTACAATCCATCTACTGAGAAAACTATGTATTTTTCACCTCTTTCCGCATTCATTAAGAACAGAGACAACAAATCTTTTGACACTTCAATTGCTGCAATTGTTTTAAACCAGTAAGTGACATCATTTCATTTGCCTTCAAGTCATCTGCAATTTGCTGCAGATTTCTTTCGACTTTTATCGAGTGCATTAATCACTTTTCGACACTTTTTTTATTCATTTCCTGGGCTTGAAACTAAAATAGAAATAAAATATAATTGTTCCACTAAGGCATTGTTTTTTTTTTAATAAATGAAAAAATATACCTATAATTATGTAGAAATTAAACTAATGCTACTCTCTTTTGTTTTGTGTTGTTCGATGTATCAGCGGATCATGTATCAGTAGATGACTCGGTTACGACAGGTTTTCTAAAAAAAATATCAAGGATGTAGTATTATATACCTAACATTCTCGATCGCTTAAAGTGTATGTACGTGTTGCAAAAGTGCTCCGGCATTAAAGTCCAATTTGAACCGTGCCGAGTTATTTTTGGGATACAAATAGTGTGAGTTTTGGTGGTGGAGGAAAGGGGCAAGCAGACGAATAAGAAAATTTGAAAATAACAGAGTAAAAGTAAAAGAAAGACAGAAATTTTTCGGAGGTTAGTGAAAGTAGGTCATCAATAAGGTTCAGTGTTGCTTACAGAGATTGACAGAGAGTTTCCGATTGGTCGACAAGAACGACTTTGTCAGGCGCGTGGGTAGGCAACCAGTAATTCAGAGACGTATTGCAGAAGAAAATACCTGGTCTGGGTAGCGATCTGGTGTCAAGTGAGATAGGCAACCAGTAGTGTCGGAAATATAATAAACAGAGTGTTAAGGAAAAATGAAAAACCGGTGGTCAGTAAAAGGGTAACAAGAACACCCGAGCGAAGAAGGGAAGAGATTGAAATAGAAACAGAAAGTGATACCAGTGGAACGGATGAGGGAAAGAAAAAGAGAAGTAGTAAAAAACTAGCACGATCGCCAGTAAAGAAAGGTGATATGGAGGACAACATGGAAAAGGTGCTGAGAATGTTGGAAAGTTTAACGCAGGAAGTAAAAGAGGTGAGAAGAGAAGAAAAAGAGTATAGAGAGGAGATAAGACAACTCAGAGGAGAGATTGAGGACATGAAGCAGGAAAATAAGGCGCTTAGAGATAAGATGAGAGAGGTAGAAGAAAGAGTAGAGAGCATAGATAAAGAGAATATAGTGGTTCAAGGTCTTCAAATTAGAGAAAATTTAGATCAGAATGAGCTAAAAGGACAGATAGAAGAGTTTATAAGAAAGTCAATGCATATGGAGATTGGTACAGCAGCGGTAACGAAAATAGGAGTTAATGTATGTTTAGTAGAATTAAAAAACTTGGAGGACAAGATAAGGATAATGAAAAATAAAAGTAAATTAAAGGAGGCAGGAGCAGCCAAAGTCTATATTAATGATGATATGAGCAAAAAAGAAAGGGAAATTCAAAGGAAACTAAGAATGAAAGCCAAAGAAGTAAGGATGGAAGGAAAGGTAGCAAAAGTAGGATATCAAAAACTCGTAATAAATAATGAGGTTTGGACGTGGAATAATGATGCAAGCAGGTTAGAAAAAAAGGAAGCAAAAAACTAGATATATCACTTAACATAAAAGAAAGATGGCTGGCAATGAACATGGTTATGAGAAAAGGAAACGACATAAATAGAACCAGGAACAGAAAGCAAAAAATACAGAACGAAACTAGAAGGACGGAGAGCGGGAAGATAGGAAAAGACGGAAAGCAAGAAGGTACAAATCAAGAAAGAGGAATGAGAATGGGAACATGGAATGTAAGAGGGTTAAATGAGGAAGGATCATTAAAAATCCTAGAAAGAGAAGCAAGTAGATACAAAATGGACATAATAGCGATACAGGAGACTCATATAAAGGAGACGGACACATGGGAATTAGAAAATTATTTATTCTTTACGAGCGGAGGCGAAACACGGCGATACGGAACAGTATTCTTAGTAAATAAAAATATGAGGGATAAAATTTCTAAATTTGAAGCAATTTCAGATAGGTTATGTATGATTAAAATCAGAGAAGAAATAAACATAGAGATATTAAATATATATATATACGCCAACAGAAGAAAAAACACAAGAAGAAAAAGATGAGTTTTATGAGAAGCTAGAAGAAAATTATGGAAAGCTGAATAAAAACACAGTAAGAATGGTGGTAGGGGATGCAAACGCGAAAATAGGGAGAGAAAGGATGTATGAAAGTATAGTAGGGACCTAGAGAGCAATGACAATGGGCGTAGGTTGATTGAATTTGCAAAAGAACAAAAAATGAAAATAATGAGCACATTCTTTAAGAGAAAAGACATACATAAGGGTACCTGGACCTCTCCAGATGGAGCATATACGAATCAAATTGATCATGTTTGCATAGATGAGAATCACAGAAGCATAATAAAAAATGTTAGGTCATGCAGAGGAGCAGACATAGACTCGGATCACTATCTAGTGAGAATAGATTTGAAGATTAAAAGGAAAGATTACAAAGGAAAAAAAGACAACTAGATATAGCGACATTACAAAATGAGAGAACCAAAAAGAAGTATGAAGAAGAGATAAGGAAAGGTTTGCAAGAAAACATACAGATATTGGAAGCAAATATAAATGAAAAATGGATAAAGATCGAAAATGTCATACAAACAGCAAGTGAGAAAGTAATACCAAAAAAAGAGTTTGCAGGGAGGAAAAGATGGTGGGATGAGGAGTGTATAAGAGAGGAGGAGAAGAGAAATTAGCTAAGAATTAAAGCACTTCAGTCAGTACAAGAGGAAGATAAAGAAAAATACAGGGAAAAAAGACGAAAGGCGAAGAAAGCGTTTAGACAAAAGAAGAGAGCAGAACAGGTTAAGAAAATAGATGAAATAGAGCAACATTATAAGAGGAAGGAAATACGTAACTTCTACAGAGAGATAAAGAAGGAAAAAAAGATAAAGAAAGAAGTAATATATGTGAGGGATGAAAGTGATAATCTAATTGCAGAGGAAACAGAAGTGAGAGAAAGATGGAGGCAATATTTTGCAGATATGTTTAATGAAGAGAGTGTAAGGGAAGGAGAGGAGCACGAGGAGATGATAACGGGAAGGGAAGAGGAAGTGGATATAGAAGAACCTACGAAAAAGGAAATAGATACAATTATAGAGGTTTTAAAGAATAACAAAAGTCCAGGAAAAAACAGAATAACAGCAGAGAACATTAAGTACGCAGGAGAGGATTTAAGACAAAGAATATACGAAATGATACGAATGATCTGGGGAAGAGAATGTATGCCTGAAGATTGGAGAGATGCTTTGATTATACCAATCTTAAAAAAGGGAGATGCAACAGACTGCAGAAACTATAGGGGTATATCATTGTTAGATGTAGGGTATAAAATTATGGCAACATTAATAAAACAGAGAATAGAACCTATAGCAGAACTACAAATAGGGGAGTATCAAGCAGGTTTTAGAAAAGGAAGGTCAACAACGGACCAAATCTTCATGGTGAAGGAAATTCTGACTACATGCTATGAGTATGGAATCAAAGCAATGGTTCTATTTGTGGACTTCAAGAAAGCATATGATTCGATTAAAAGGAATAAACTAAGTAAAATTTTGAAACAATTTGGGATACCAACCAAACTGATTAGGCTATTGAAAATCACCTTAGAAAATACCATATCCAAAGTACGAATAAAAGGTGAATGTTCAGAAGGGTTTACTATTGATACAGGACTGAGAGTAACAGTTTTAAAGAATAACAAAAGTCCAGGGAAAAACGGAATAACATTAGATAACATTAAGTACGCCGGAGAGAATTTAAAACAAAGAATATACGGAATGATCCGAATGATCTGGAGAAGAGAATGTATGCCTGGAGATGGGAGAGATGCTATGATTATACCAATCTCAAAAAAGGGAGATGCAACAGACTGCAGAAACTATAGGGGTATATCATTGTTAGATCTAGGATATAAAATTATGGCAACGTTAATAAAACAGAATAGAACCTATAGCAGAACTACAGATAGGGGAGTATCAAGCAGGTTTTAGAAAGGGGAGATCAACAACGGATCAAATCTTCATGATGAAGGGAATCCTGACTACATGCTATGAGTATGGGATTAAAGCAATGGTTTTATTTGTGGACTTCAGGAAAGCATATGATTCGGTCAAAAGGAATAAACTAAGTAACATTTTGAAACAATTTGGGATACCAACCAAACTGATTAGGCTATTGAAAATGACCTTAGAAAATAGTAAATCCAAAAAGGTGAATGTTCGGAAGGCTTTACTATTGACACAAAACTGAGACAAGGAAACCCACTCTCAAGGCTTCTTTTTAATTTAGTACTAGAAAAGGTCATAAGAGAAAGTCAGTTGAACAGAGAAGGACACATATTGTTTAAAAGTCATCAAATTGTAAGTTATGCAGATGACGTGGCTATTATTGCTAGAGATAGTAGGGAATTAGAAGAAGTAACGAGAAAAGTTGTGAAGGCACATAAAGTGGGATTGCAGATAAATCAAGAGAAAAGTAAGCTTTTGAGAATAGGAGAACAAAAAAAGGATACCAATTTTAAATTGAGAACAGAGCATGGAGAGATGGAGTTTGAGGAAGTTCAAGAATATGTATATTTGGGGGCGCTAATAACAGCTAACTGTGATGAGGAACAAGAAATAAATAGGAGAATAATAAAAGCAAACAGAAGTTCGGCAGCAGTCAACCACTTATTGAAATCAAAAAATTTGTTCAGAGTAAAATTTAGAAACCTGGGTTCTCAATAAGAAGTCAAGAGAAAACCTTTTAACGTGGAAAAGAAAAATCTTAAGGAGAGTTCTAGGAGGTAACAAGACGGACTGGAAAAGAAAGGCGAAGGACAGAATGGAATGGAGGAGAATAACACAGCTCTGGGCCTAAAAGGCCTGTAAACAGCTTTATAAAATAAATTATAAAAATAAACATTAACTACAAATAAATATAACTACTGATACCTACTTAACTGTTTCCTTTTTCTGATGGAGCGAGCTTTTGCGACACTAGATGCAGTAGGACTTGACGAACTTGTCAATTTTTTGTCTAGAGAAGATGTCGCAGTACTGCTAGGAGGACTTGCACTGTATTTATAATTATCAAATCAAACAAAATAGTTTAAAAAAGATATGATCATTGTCGGAACAAATATATTTTCTTGGGCCCCATTGTAACTTTGGAACACCTATTATTTGAAGCGTTCACATTTAGGAAACCTGCAAAGTAAAATAGTCTTAAACATGCTTCCTCAGAAATAAAACATTTACAATTATTTAGTGATATTGTTATTAACTAATAATAAAACTACATGCAGTAAGAAGTACTTATACCTGAATTTAATCTGTCATACAAACAAGATCTCTACGTTTAAATTATTTACCTCTGGAATGTAATACTACTTTCCGGACTGTTTAATCAGTTAACGTTCTTACATCTGGGAGCTGGGAACAGTACAAGCCATGTTCTGCTCAAAACTAGAAACAAATAAACATGATTCTTTGCATAAACAATATTAGTTAAACAATGTCAATAATAAATAAATTTACCTCGATCTAAAAAAAGGAGACAACATATATAAGTATATATTATTAAGTACCTAGGTATTACGCTATGAAATGAATGAAAAGTCTTTAATAACACTTAATTAATATCACAATAATAAACCCTAAACACAAATTAGGACAGAATAAACACACTAAACAAACAACGTAACCATGGTAACGTGGCTCAAAATGGGAGCCACCAAAACATATATGGCGGCGCTTATGAAATTGCTGAAAATATGGATGCGCACTCGTCTAAACGCGTTCTTTATTTGTCTTTTTCTATGTCACAATATCAACAGGTTATAATATGGTTATGTTTGTTCTACACAAAAACAAGGTTTATTGTAAATTCAACAATTAGAAAATAAATGTTAATAAGGATTATTTGTAACAGTTTACTTTTTAATCAGATAGGTAAGTAGAGGTTTATGTATTTTTGTTAATATTCAAAATGCCAATATAGGTTGTTAAAATGAAATGATTAATTTAAAATATATTTTAGTTTATGGAAAAATATCTCACAGCGGTTCTGACTGACTAGTTATATTCTCTGGAGGTCTTAATATACAGGATGGATCCATAATAGGACTGACGCGAGAGGAAAAGAAAACGGAAGTAACCACAAACAATAAATTACCACTATCCAAGATATGCTATAACAGGAATCATTATGACGTAATCTACTAAAATAATATACTCTATCTAACCCTTATAATCTAAAAATAATACTTTTGTTGCAGGTTGGAGATTCAATATAGTATAAGGCGGAAGTTGAAATAAAATATTATAATTAATATGTAAAATAAATTATTATTTTCAAGTCTTTAGTCTACTATTACTAAAGTTAAATTTGGAACGTTACAAATTCCCCCCTTCCCTGAAGAAAATTTACTAAGGGAAATTTTCATCAGCGCTAGCGGCTTTAAGTCCTTAGCGTTCCAAATACCAATGGATTTATTGTCTTCGTCGACCAACTCGTAGGTCCAACGTGACACACGTTTCTTTATACGGAATGGTTCTATATATGTAGGAGTTAATTTACTCGTATAATGTGGAAGCATCCGATAAGGTAAAATTTCTTTTCCACCCTAAGTGATTAGGTATAAACTCTTCACTTCTTCTTCTTAATTTATATGTTTTCATTTTTCGCTGCTGCTTTCTTCAAATTATTCTTAACATCCTGATATAGTTTTTTTAAATCCTTCTTGCCTCACACTCTCTTCTGTACTATAATTTTCATCATCAACTACCTTACTAAAATAATCTCCCGACAGCATCATCTGTCGACCAAAGTTAATAAAATATGGAGATTCTTTAGTGGCTTCGTGCCGTACAATACGTATGGCACAAGCAATTTTTTGCTAAATTGACATCCTACTTCCTGTGGTTGTCTGCTACATACATGGCAATCATGGTTTCTAACGTTTTATTTAATTTTTCAGAGGCATTGGCTTGAGCATGATAGTATGCATTGTAGCGAATTTTGATATGATATTTCTTAGCAAGATTTTGGAATTGCTTCGACTTGTACTGGGATGCGTAACAGGCCAAGAGACGAGGTACACCATAAACTAATAGTACTTCTTCTTCAATTTTCCTGGTGACGATATCAGTTGAGGCAGATCTTATAGGAAAAATCAAGCAATAATTGCTAAAGTTATCCATTACAACTAGAATGTATTGGTTACCACGGGAAGATCTAGGGAATCCATGGAAATCATTTCCCAAGGACGACTAATAGTGGAAGGAACTGTCATGAGGCCTCGTGGACCTTTTTGATCAGTCTTGTAAGTAGCACAGACTGGGCAATTGCGGATATAACGTGAAATATCCGACTTTAACTTGGGCCAATAAAAGTTTAGGCAAACTCTGTAGTAAGTTTTGTACACCACAATGTCCACAAGTAGCAGGTTCATGAGTTGCCGATATAACATCTTTTATCTAGTTCTTCGGAACCACTTGCTTCCAGCATTCCTGTGACGTGGATAGGTCTGCATATATAGGACGGATATATTTATAAAGTAATCCATTACATACTCTCCAGTTAGAAAAAGTTAATAGAGATTTGGTTACTTTGGAAACCATGTTCTGGTACCATCTATCCTCGGAGGATTTCTCGGCAACTAACGAATCTGCCATAGGTACAGATCTGGATAGAATATCTAGAACCACATGTCCCTTGCCTTTATGGTGTATGATTTTAAAATCGTACTGCTGGAGCTTAACTGCCCACCTGGCCAAACGTCCAGTAAGGTCCTTTCAATTTTGGAGCCATTCAAGTGAGTAGTGGTCGGTAATCACTGTAAATGGCACCATCTCCAGGTAAGGTCTTAGTTTCTCTACAAAATACAGTACTACCAAACATTCTCTTTCCACAGTACTGAAATTACGTCCCTGTCTTGTCAATGATCTACTGAGATCATCTAAAACACGAAGATGTTTGTGTGACAATAACCACATCATCCAAGTACACAAAAACGTTTGGTTCCAGGTCAGGTCCAAGAACTGTGTCGATGAGGCGTTGCCATGTAGCAGGGGCATTATGAAGGCCAAAAGGCATCCGTTTGAATTGATTCAGGTACAGTAAAACTTATATAAGGACGCTTCAACAACTGGTACTTGCCAATAGGCAGATTTTATGTCCAGTGACAGTAGATAGTGAGCATCTCTAAGTTTATCAAGGGTATGCGTCACATAATGGAGAACGGAAATCTACACAAAACCTCCTCCATCCTTTTTGACTAACAGGATGGGAGATGACCAAGCACTTTGTAAATTTTTCAATGATATTCTCATCCAGTATGAATTGAAGCTCCTGGCCAATGATCCATTGCGTAGCCGGTGAGACTGGGTAGTAACGTTGCTTAATGGGAGGTGACTTGGCGACGATCATGTGCTCGGCAACATCAGTGCAGCCTAGCTGGTTTCCCATAAGAGCAACATTTCGTTCAATAACCGTCTTGAGTCGTGCTTCTTCTAACGAAGTAAGGATCGTTTGACTTCTCAGGTGATCAATTCTGTGAAAACTCTCATATTCTTTACAGAAATGCCACTCATCATGCCTCAAGTCTGGTACTATGTCCATACTTTACCAGAAATTGGCTCCTAATAGCAAAGTATGTTGAAAGCCCAAAACTACTAGTACTTTAATTAATTTTTCACGACCTCGTACACTGATAGGTAACTCACATTCGCCGCTACTTTGGCAAGATTGGCCGTTTGCTACAGTACATTGTACCTTTTTAGATACATGCAATGGAATATCAGTTCACTAAGTAGCTGCCAACCTTTACTACCCAAAATAGTAACTGACGCACCTGAATCGAGTAACCCTAATAATGTGCGATCAAATATTTTACCTTGAGAGCCTTTCATCATTTTCAGCATGGTCCAAGATATAGTCTAGAATTGATTTGAAACATTGGGTCGAGTTTGGGGAATTAACACACCTATCTCGACTCCGACTCTCGACTACCTAAGTGTGTTTTGACCCATTTCCCTGTTTAGAGTAAAACGGGCAATTTCTAACAGTATAACCTTCTCGATTACACTTATAACAGTACTTGCTACCGGACATAGTGCAACCAATTGTCTTATGCCCAGGTTTCTTGCACATAAAGCAAACAATCTTTTTTTTGGTAGCATTCGATCTAAGTGTAGCCTCTAAGGAACCTATGCTTCCACTCGCTTCAACATAAGCCAAGTTCTTTTCCAGGGTATTACCACGACGTGAAGATGGCTCTACTCAACTATTCATTACGTCTCGTCTGGCTTCCATACGTCTACAAACGGCACGTAATTCAGACAATGTCGTTGCATAGGGATCTCTAAGACGATATTGATAATAGGGATGAAGATTCTTCATCACAATGGAGAGTTTGGCTGCTCCGGAAACTTGACAACCCAAGCGATTGAAGTAGCTTGACATAACGGCTAAGTATCATTGTGATTGGCAGACAGATACCCTTGTCTAAATTCCTGAACAAACTCAGCTCAGTCGTTGACCGTCTTTGTAGAATTGGTAAGCTTTGTCGGCAAACAAATCAATTCCAGCATCTAAGAGAGTTTCCTTCCTTACGTTTCTGGCCACTTGAAGCTCTTCAACTTGCTCGAAGAAAGCATTTACTGATATTCCTGGAACATAATAATGATAATGATAATAATAATAATAGTAATAGTAATAGTAATAGTAATAGTAATAGTAATAGTAATAGTAATAGTAATAGTAATAGTAATAGTAATAGTAATAGTAATAGTAATAGTAATAGTAATAGTAATAGTAATAATAATAATAATAATAATAATAATAATAATAATAATAATAATAATAATAATTAGCCTTTATTGACAATACATACTTCAGTACATTTATGTCATAATACAATAATTCATTAGAAAAGAAAGATATACCTAGTCACCAGTTTAAATATGGCAATCAAAAAGTAAAATAATAAATTAAATTTGTATAATAAAACAAACAACAGAATTCATGACAAGACAAACATATAAATAAATAATAATATTTATGTCAATACAATAATTCATTAAAAAACAAAAATATATATAGTCACCAGTTTAAAACTGGCAGTCAAGAAGTAAAATAATAAATAAATTTGTATAATAGACCACAAACAACAGAATTCATGACACACAGCAAGCATATAAATAATACTTATGTGACTTGAAAATACTCATCTATACTATAAAAACAGTGATTAATAAAAAAATGTTTAGCCAACCTATAAAAGGAGTTGTAAGTCATTACTTTCACATCAACATGGCTATGATAATTTATAAATTTATTGTATAGATTGAGATCAATTTTATTAAGTTGAGTCATCCTAAGTCTAGAAAAGGTAGGTACAAGATTCCACCGCCGCCTGGTATTATAATTATGCCTATCCTCATGTGAAGATAGGTTATTCACATTTTTACGTATAATAAGGAGGCTTTCAAATATAAATATACAAGGCATGGGTAAAATCTTGTACTTCTTAAAGAGTGGTCTGCAATGCGTTCCATATGGAGCAGAGTCTATAATTCTGACTGCTGCCTTCTGCAAATGAAAATTTTTAGTGCTGTCGATGCATTGCCCCAAAGTAATGGCATACGATAGCACGCTGTGCACCAAGGTAAAGTAGATTATTCTCATGGAATTGTTATCTAAGCATGTGTCAGCTGACGCATAACGAAAATCTGTGTAGAAAGTTTTGCAGAGAGAATGTCAATATGCGCCTTCCAACTCAGACCAGTATCAAGACACACACCGAGCAAGCGCACTGGCTCCGATTTATCCACCCAGCGATCAGAACTGAACGTTATATTTTTAGTTTTCGACTCATTAAGTTTTAGTTTATTTGCATCAAACCATATTTTAGCCCTATCAAGACCTTCCTGAATCAAAGCCGGATCACTTTTGGTGAACAGCGTTGTATTATCTGCAAAAAGTACGCAATTGATATTACCTAGTGATGAAGGAAGGTCATTGATATACAACAGAAACAGTAAAGGTCCCAAGACAGATCCTTGTGGGACACCAGAGGATATAGTCCTGAAACCAGACACGTTTCCATTGAAACTAACAAACTGAAAGCGATTAAATAGGTACGATCGAAATAAATTTTTGACAATCCCCCGTATGCTATAATGTTCCAATTTCAAAAGAAGAATCTCTGTATTAACGCAATCAAATGCTTTTGTCAAGTCACAGACTACTGCGTGAGTAGGTACTCCTTCCTTTAAACCCTCAACTATATTGTCCAATAACTCTAACAATGCCTTTACTGTAGAGACACCTCTACGAAAACCAAACTGTGACATAGAAATTATGTTTCTGGTATCCAAATAAACAGTAAGTCTCTCCTTGATTATAATTTCAAAAATTTTTGAGATGATCGGTACAATTGCAATCGGTCTGTAATTGTCCGGTAAATCTACATCTCCTTTCTTAAATATGGGAATGATTTTAATTATTTTCAAGTCTTTGGGCCAAAAACCTTCTATAAGACATTTGTTAAAAAGAACTGAAAGGGGCATAGCAAGATGATCAACGGAAGCCTTAATAACATGACTATTGAGTTCGTAAAAATCCAAACAACTTGAGTTTTTTAGTTTTAAAATCGCTTCCCAACGTCAGATTCTAAAATAGGCGGCATATAAAAAGAATTGGTTGGGCTAGACACATTGGTTAAGAAATGATTGGGAAATACATTGGATGTACAAATTGTCTTAACAATAGCTTCAGATACTGAGGTAAAAAAAAATGTTAAAATCCAAAGGGGATAGTACAGAAGTCACAGAATTAAAAGCAGGAGAGATTTTACGATTAACTATTCTCCAAATAGTTTTACTCCTGTTGTCAGAGGATAAAATGGAATTTGCATAATAATTAGATTTGGCTTCCTTGAGTGACCGTCTGTAACTTTTACGAAGTGTAGTATAATATAACCAATCATTTTGGGACTTAGAAATGTCAAATCTACATTTACTTTTATGCAATTCCGACCTCATTTCACGAAGATTATCTGTATACCAATTCCTACCCATAGTACCATTTTTAACTTTTTTATAGGGAAAACATATATCAATCTGCTTAGTCAATTGATCCAATAGTGACTTCGGCAACTGATCTGAGCTGGAACAAGTCACTCCGGACCAATCAATGGTACCAACATTGGTTACAAATTTGTCAATATTATTTCTACTAAATATTCTTCTGAAATCAGAGCCCAGACAGCCAGCCTTTCTCGGTACTTTCTTTAGTAAAACATAGACAGACAAATGATCAGAAATGCCAGGATCATAGAGTCCCGCTACAATGTTTTCAGGACGCATATTGCTGATAACATTATCGAGACATTATTATTATTATTATTATTATTATTATTATTATTATTATTATTATTATAATGTCATAGACTATGCGACTGAAGATATTCATTCACGCTATAAAAGCATTGATCGATCAGAAATTTCTTAGCTAACCGGTAAAAGGAATCTACCCATCGTTCTGAATTAAACACAATATTTTTAGTTTTTGACTCATTTAATTTTAACTTATTTACATCAAACCATGCCTTGGCCCTATTAAATCCTTCCATGATTAATTTCAGGTCACTTTTAGCAAATAACGTTGTATCGTCAACATAAAGCACACATTTGCTATTTCCCAATGATACTGGAAGGTCATTAACGTAAATTAAAAACAGCAGAGGCCCTAAAACAGACCCTTGAGGAACTCCACATAATACATCTCTCAACTCTGAAAATCCTCCATTAAAGCTGACAAATTTCGACCTATGTGACAAGTAAGATCGAAGCAAGTTCGAAACATTTCCCCGTATACCGTAATGCTCTAGTTTAAGCAAAAGTATCTCCACATTAACGCAGTCAAACGCCTTTGATAAGTCACACAATACCGCGTGTGTAGAAACACCCTCCTCTAATCCCTCAACTATATTATTAATCAAAGTTATCAAAGCTTTGACTGTGGGACAGTTCTTTCGAAAACCATACTGCGACATAGAAATTATATTTTTACTATTGAAATAGTCAGTGAGTTTTTCCTTAATTATAATTTCAAATATTTTAGAAACAATAGGAACAATCGCGATTGATCAGTAATTATCACATACATCTAAATCTCCCTTTTTTAATACTGGAATAACTTTAGTTATTTTCAAATTCGTGGGCCAAATCCCATCTGTTACACATTTATTAAAGAGCACAGCCAGTGGCTCTGCAAGACAATTAACCGAGGCTTTAATGACTCGGCTATTGAGGTCGGATACGTCTAGGCTACCAGAATTTTTCAACCGCATAATAGCTAGCCCAACATCAGAGTCCAATATAGGTGGCATATAAAAAGAATTGGCAAAGCTAGGTACATTACTTAGAAAATAGCTAGGGGATACATTAGAAACTGAAATCGTCCTACAAATTACTTCAGATATCGAACTAAAAAAGTTGTTTAAATCATAGGAAAATAAGACCGAGCTTTTTAAGGTAGATGGGGAAGTTTCTCGCTTTACAATGTTCCATATAGTTTTGGTTCTATTATCAGACGAAGAGATGGAATACGCATAGTAATTACATTTAGCTTCTTTTAGTGCTTGCCTATAATTCTTACGCAGCATAGTGTACCGAATCCAATCATGTTGGGATCTGGATGCATCAAAGATTTGTTTACTTCTCTGCAGTTCAACCCTCAATTGGCGCAGATTATCAATAAACCAATTTCTACCTAGATTTTTATTATTAATTCTTTTATAAGGAAAACATACCTCAAGCTGCATGTTTAGTTGCTTTACTAAAAATTCCGACAACTGGTCTGCAGTTAAGTAGTCTATATTTGACCAATCAATAATATTATTTACAAATTTACTAAAATTCCTTCTACGAGTAAAGGCAGATACAGACCTCCTGTGCATTCCTTTTAATAAAATGTACACAGAAAAATGGTCAGAGATATCAGGATCACAAATTCCCGCCACAATATCTTCAGCTAACATATTACAAACAATATTATCCAAGCACGAACTTGTTGTACTAGTAACTCTAGTAGGAGAAGTAATGTAATATTTAAAACCATACATGAAAAAAATATTTTGTAGATCTCTGGCCTGTTCAGTATCACGGCTCATATCTAGATTGAAGTCACCAGCCAAAACAAAGTACTTAAATTTCCCTGTTAGATAATCCAATAGACCAGCGACTTTTTCTTTAAATATGACAAAATCACCGTGACTGGATGATCTGTATAGACACTATAGCACAATTTACGTCCTTAAGTTCAGCACCACAGAATTCTGCGTGTTGCTCTACGTAGAATCTGTCAACATCTATAGATTTCAGCTGCATTTCATTGGAGGCAAAAATAGCAACACCACCGTGGGCCGAATTTGATCTGCAGAAAGTAGATATAAGTATAATTTAACAAATTTATTTTTCCTAGGTTAGCAAGATTGAGCCAGTGTTCCGATACACAGAATACATCAAAATTATTTAGTTCTAAAAAATCATTTAATTGATCAACTTTATTTGAAATACTTTGAACGTTTATGTGTATTACTGAACATGCCATTGAACTTACATTTGTGTCTGTAACAATCCCATCATTGCTCGTCATTACGTCTTTTGACACGAAAAAAATGATTCAGTACCACTTCCTTTGGCCATATCTCTGCAACCTGTATCTTATCAACTTCTTCAAAAGGAACACTAATCTTAAATGATGAATATCTTGCAGGATTCCGAGAGTTGAGTTTCCTTACTTCAATGTTTGGAGCAAAACTTCTCAAATAATTCAGAAGATCCTTTTCATCCACATTCACAGCTAGGTTTGTAGCATGGAAGTGCTTAAACTTCGAGAAGGGGGTAGCTTTAAATGGACAGACTTCTGTTTCAGTCGCACTACCAATGAGTACATTTCGATTTCTTCTAGGGCGAGGATGATCAAGTTGTCTGTCTCATTCTATATTGACTATATTATCACATACTTGCTGAGCTTTTATGTTATGAATAGCACTTGAAACTTTTTGAAGTGTTATAGCAGGTGTGTGATTCACAATTTCAGCTTTAGATGTAGCAGGCACATATTCCGAACCGGATGGGATTATTTGTTTATCTAAATTTGAAGTAACCTTTGCTCTTCCGTTTACATTTTCCTTTAATAACTGCGAGGAATAGGTGTTAGTATTTTATGAAGCCTTCTTCATTAAAGCAACTTGATCTGTAAGAGCATTTATTGCTATGCTCTGATTAGTTATAGTGAGGTCTTTTGCAATATTATTTCCTCAAGATATTTGACTTTCATTTTCAGTACTTCATAAGAACAACTTGTTGTTTCTTCCATAACATTTGCTTCAATCACTTCGGAATCAAAAGATTTCTGAGAGTCACCACAACAAATTATGTTAGATGAATCCAGTATTGTTACATTTTTTAAAAATTTTACACAGCCCTTGTGAGTTAAACGGCCACAGCGGTTACATTTAAGGCCTACTTTAATTAATTGTTTACATCTCACACAAGTATTGACATCTCTACTTAAGTCTTTATCTGAAGTAGTAGGAATATTTGTGTTTTCCATAATTATTTCACAACCAAATTCAAATCTACCGTATCCAGGCCAGTTGACAATCGTCCGTCCAGGATAGGACAAAAACAGTACACACTGTCAATAAAAATACAAATATCTCTTTCAAATAGCACTTAAACCAGAAAATCCAATTTCGCAAACTCAACGTGCAATTTATGAAACACGATACAATAATAATAATAATGATAATGATAATGATAATGATAATAAAAAGCTTGGCAGGTTTGGCTTTACTTAACTTCTGTTCGGTTTCTTCTACCTTGGAATTAAATCTTTCCAACAGGGCTAAAGCAAAGACTAACAAGTCAGATTTCTTACTCTACAATGCCTAGTCCCTATTTGGTTACATATGGTCCATTCGTCGTGAGCAAACTTCGTTTGTAGTTTTTGAGCCGCTCCACTAGAACTTGTATGGTGGAAATCCTCAACCATCTGTACTATACAATCCAATTTCTTTTGAACAGCTTCAATATCTTGCTGAAATGTGTAAGGATAAGGGGGATATTTGAAACTGAAACTTTATTAAAAAAAATATATAGATATATCTAATCCTAATAATATAGGTACAACTGGACCTATCTAAAATCAATAATACTGAGCAAAGGGAAAAGGAAAGGGAAAAAAATAAAAAGGCCCAAGTATATACCCGCTGAACATATGTCATGTACTGATTTTCGATATTCGTGCCTGACGTTGGGCGCCAAATTAATGCGACCGCTCTTATCCTATACGAGGAATAGGGCAGCCCATTTCACTTCAGCGAAGACGGGCGGAATTCTCTATGTAGTGAAAGAAACATTTTAAAAAGTTAATATTTGGGCGCCAGGTAAGTTTATTCAACCATGCAACCCTTTTTTGTACTCAGGAATCCATCTTAGGTCCCTTAGCTTTCTTATTATTTGTCATGATCTTCCGAATATAGTGTCATGTAAAGACAATTTAATTATGGTTGCTGATGATAATATACTTATTTAACTAACGAAGCTTGTATAAAAGATAGCATCGCTGTAATGCAGGAAATGATTAGTTATTTTATGAACTGGTTCTCAGCACACATTTTGCCTTAACAAATCAAAAACGGTTTTCATAAAGTTTACTCCGAGAACTTCTTTAATAAACGAGTCGCTTCTTTTAAAAATTGATCATAAGTTCTTAATGCAGGTTGAATACACTAAGTTCCTTGGTAAATAATCTGCAATAAGCTTATACCAATTTTTTATGCATTATTAAGACTAAAATCTATCACTAACATGTCAACTTTATATCCTTCTATCATTCTCAATTTGTTTCCGGTATGCGATATGGTATTATATTCTGGGGTTCTTCTAATTACATGGAGAGAATATTTATAATTAAAAAAGAAACTATTAAACTTATAGCTGGAGTATCCCAACGAACATCATGTAGAACATACTTTAAAAAATTAAAACTATTAACTCTGCCCTGTATTTTTATCTATGATATATTAATGTATGTTAGAAATCATTTAGAACAGTTTTCCATCAATGGAGATTTTCATAATTATAGCACACGAGTGAGATCATCGCTAATTATCCCGGGGCACAATTTATCACTGTATGGGTCGGTCAGTGGTCGCGCGGTTTAAGGTGTCAGTACTTGAATCGAGGTGACTAGATCGGAGTTGGTTCGTGCCCAGCTGCCGGTAGACCGTATATAAGCTATATTCGTGGAGAGGATTGGCATCCTCTCTGTGGGTATGGTAGGGTGGAATAATGTTAGCTTGGGTCAATGTGAGAGATTGATACCGGTTGATATTTGACTACCCCCCTAATTAATGCGGTTTTCCAGGTTTCCCTCATTCCTGCACTGAATAGTGGTTAGGGTCTACCAACGTAAGTCATTCCTGGGCGCAAATGCGGCCTGCTTAATAATAATATGCCGCCCCCTCTCTCGCACAAGTCTCCGACTTCTGGGCTAATCCCTGTGATTAGAATGAGGGGTAGAGATATTATTATTATTATTATTATTATTATTATTATTATTATTATTATTATTATTATTATTATTATTATTATTATTATTATTATTATTATTATTATTATTATTATTATTATTATTATTATTATTATTATTATTATTATTATTATTATTATTATTATTATTATTATTATTATTATTATTATTATTATTATTATTATTATTATTATTATTATTATTATTATTATTATTATTATTATTATTATTATTATTATTATTATTATTATTATTATTATTATTATTATTATTATTATTATTATTATTATTATTATTATTATTATTATTATTATTATTATTATTATTATTATTATTATTATTATTATTATTATTATTATTATTATTATTATTATTATTATTATTATTATTATTATTATTATTATTATTATTATTATTATTATTATTATTATTATTATTATTATTATTATTATTATTATTATTATTATTATTATTATTATTATTATTATTATTATTATTATTATTATTATTATTATTATTATTATTATTATTATTATTATTATTATTATTATTATTATTATTATTATTATTATTATTATTATTATTATTATTATTATTATTATTATTATTATTATTATTATTATTATTATTATTATTATTATTATTATTATTATTATTATTATTATTATTATTATTATTATTATTATTATTATTATTATTATTATTATTATTATTATTATTATTATTATTATTATTATTATTATTATTATTATTATTATTATTATTATTATTATTATTATTATTATTATTATTATTATTATTATTATTATTATTATTATTATTATTATTATTATTATTATTATTATTATTATTATTATTATTATTATTATTATTATTATTATTATTATTATTATTATTATTATTATTATTATTATTATTATTATTATTATTATTATTATTATTATTATTATTATTATTATTATTATTATTATTATTATTATTATTATTATTATTATTATTATTATTATTATTATTATTATTATTATTATTATTATTATTATTATTATTATTATTATTATTATTATTATTATTATTATTATTATTATTATTATTATTATTATTATTATTATTATTATTATTATTATTATTATTATTATTATTATTATTATTATTATTATTATTATTATTATTATTATTATTATTATTATTATTATTATTATTATTATTATTATTATTATTATTATTATTATTATTATTATTATTATTATTATTATTATTATTATTATTATTATTATTATTATTATTATTATTATTATTATTATTATTATTATTATTATTATTATTATTATTATTATTATTATTATTATTATTATTATTATTATTATTATTATTATTATTATTATTATTATTATTATTATTATTATTATTATTATTATTATTATTATTATTATTATTATTATTATTATTATTATTATTATTATTATTATTATTATTATTATTATTATTATTATTATTATTATTATTATTATTATTATTATTATTATTATTATTATTATTATTATTATTATTATTATTATTATTATTATTATTATTATTATTATTATTATTATTATTATTATTATTATTATTATTATTATTATTATTATTATTATTCTATTTTATAACAAGCTTTCTCCTGATATAAAAAATATACCGAATTTGCAGTTGTTCAGAAGACAATTAAAACAGTATTTATTGGATAATGTTTTTTATAGCTTATGAATTTCTTGGACATATTATGTGAATTCCTGTGATCTCTGTATTATGTTATTTTCTTTGTTCGTTTGTTTTATGTACTGCTCTTAACGAATTGTCTTGTTACTATCAAATTTTGCTTATTTTTACCTTTTAAAACCTATGTCTTACCTATTATTGATGCCTGTATTTGTGTTACATTGACTGTTCCTATGTTTACATGGTCTATTGGAATAAAATTATTATTATTATATTGTACCGCTAGATCCTGTTTAGATAATATAGTTACTAATTTGAGTCTGAATTTATTTGAAAGTGGAATTTGGGATCTAAATATTTCTGATCATGCAGGAGTTTATATTCGTTATATGGGCAGCAATTGTGATATTTAACTTGAATCTAGTCAATGCTTATGTAATCGTTTAATTAACCATCCCAATACTGTTAAATATTTGGAGAACTTAAAGCAAGGTATTTGGACAGATTTATTTAATTCAAATTTTAATTCTGATGATTTTACACGTATCTTTTTGGATACTTTTATGCAGGTGGTTAATAATTATTTTCCTTTTATCAGAACATCTTATGTACCTCGTGTCAAATGGTTAACCAAGGAACTCAAAGAAATGAGAAGGACTTTAAATAAACTTAGGAAAAGGTTTAATGTTACTAGCGCACCGTGTGATTGGCTAGCCTACTGTCAAATGCCTGGCAACTATAAAAAAGCAATTAGATACAAAAACTTTCTGCTTAGATGAGTCTAATTAGTATATCTAATAATAGAAGTAAGACTATATGGAACCTTGTTAATCATGAAAGACCACGCAGGAATTTGAAAGGCGTTCACATTTCTTCTGATGAGTTTAACTTATTTTTTTCTTCAATTTCTGAAAAAATTGCTCAGTCCATAGATAACAATATTAGCATAGATCCGTTAATTTACTTAAATAAATTGCCTAAACCTGTCTTAACCTTTTTTATATCGCCTATATTAGAAACGGATGTTCAGCAAGCTATATTAAGATTAAAGAATTCAACGCATCCGGACTATTATGGTTTAAATAGTTCTTGTATTAAGCTTGCTAATATCTATATATTCTATTTATAGTCCCTATATATTATATATATTCTAGTCTATATTAAAAATGAAAAATTCAAGTGTTTTTGATTACTATGGTTTAAATATCGTCGTTGAAGTCGTTGGTTGATCACTACTACTACTACTACTACTACTACTACTACTACTACTACTACCACTACCACTACCACTACCACTACCACTACCACTACCACTACCACTACCACTACCACTACCACTACCACTACCACTACCACTACCACTACCACTACCACTACCACTACCACTACCACTACCACTACCACTACCACTACCACTACCACTACCACTACCACTACCACTACCACTACCACTACCACTACCACTACCACTACCACTACCACTACCACTACCACTACCACTACCACTACCACTACCACTACCACTACCACTACCACTACCACTACCACTACCACTACCACTACCACTACCACTACCACTACCACTACCACTACCACTACCACTACCACTACCACTACCACTACCACTACCACTACCACTACCACTACCACTACCACTACCACTACCACTACCACTACCACTACCACTACCACTACCACTACCACTACCACTACCACTACCACTACCACTACCACTACCACTACCACTACCACTACCACTACCACTACCACTACCACTACCACTACCACTACCACTACCACTACCACTACCACTACCACTACCACTACCACTACCACTACCACTACCACTACCACTACCACTACCACTACCACTACCACTACCACTACCACTACCACTACCACTACCACTACCACTACCACTACCACTACCACTACCACTACCACTACCACTACCACTACCACTACCACTACCACTACCACTACCACTACCACTACCACTACCACTACCACTACCACTACCACTACCACTACCACTACCACTACCACTACCACTACCACTACCACTACCACTACCACTACCACTACCACTACCACTACCACTACCACTATGTCGGCGGTAGCGTAGATACCAGCAGGGCCACCCATGCCGAACAGGTCTTGGAGGAGAAGCCAGACTAAGAAGAGCACAGAGTGCGGCGACTGACCCGGAGCGGGCGGCTGCAAATGGGCAGATCGGGCTCAAAGCCGAGGCGAAGGCAACCGATCTAGGCTGATGGTAAGATCCGAAGAAGCTTCCACAAAAAAAAAACAAAAAAATGTGTGACAAAACAAAGGATATAACACCCCAGGTGAGTAAAAATCTCACCACTGATTCCGATCGGGAGAAAGACCCGGTGGTCAGTGCCGGTCCCATGGATTCTGGGGAGGACCATGCGCACGATTTTTTAAACATCAGAAATGACAACCCGTTCATTCGAAGGGATTCGATCAACAGAACCCCACCCAGGCAGAGAAGGCATTCAAATTCTTCCAGAGAGATAGAAACTGAGAAAGTGCTAAGCCGCTAGCAAAAAGACCACGAGAGCACACACCACCTAACAAAACAAGAACTGAAGAAATAGAACGTAGGCAAAAAGAACTCATGGAAATAAAACGGGCGATTGAAAGACTAAAGAACTGCTCTAAAGAACTAGCAGCGGTCGTAAAGAGTACTCCAAATACTAAAGCGGAGATAAAAAAAGGAACAAATGTAATAGCGCAGTTAACAGAGGTTCTAACGAAAAGGTGGGCTGAATGGGAAGAACATGCTGAAGAAGTAGAAAATGACACTCCATTAATTGGGGAGTCAGAGATAAAAAGAAAGGCTGTACTGACTAAAACCATAGGAGTACAAGTGAATATGGACAAGGAAGATGAGAACATAGAATGCCAAATAGAGGCGGGAAGTACCTATGAGGATTTTAGGGATATCCTGTCGAAGGAGTGGAAGGAAGGCGTATACAAAACAGTGATCAAGGCAGAAGGAAATCCAATAAAAGCAGGAGATGAGTATGATATAGCTATAGTTGTAGATGTCAAGGAGGATGGCACAAGAGGCCTAGCCAAAGAAATAAAAGGGAGATATCCAGACATAGACGTTCTTATGGATGGTAACATGAAGGAAGGAGAAGTAGAGTTTCTGCAAGTTGCTACAAAAATGGCAACAAGTAGAGGCGACACAACAGAAAGAGCTAAGTATATATATCTGCTACCTATAGAGGTAAACGAGACGGGTGACAAAAAAATGGAAAAGTACTTTAAGGTTTTAAATAATTTTGGGGACCTAGTACAGGCACATGGACGGAAGAATGTGGCTGTAGCTTCCTTAGATGCTATGGACGGTGAGAAGGTAAGAAAACTGCTAGAGTGCGCTTTTTACAAAAGGAGTGCAAAAATTAAGTATTGTATACCTGCTGTCAAACAATATGAGAGACAAAAGTCAAGACCAGAATCGCGAAAAAAACACGATACAGTGGTTATAAGAGCCGGAGGAAAGCCATACTCTGAGATATTAAAAGAAATTAAAAAAGACGTGGATATAGACAAGTTGGGATTGTCCGTGAAAAAAATACACAAGTCCAAAGTAGATGACGTGGTCCTCACTGTACAGGGGGATGAAGAAAATGCTAAGGCTCTAGGTGAGGAAATAAAGAGCAAAACGGGAAATGAGGCAAGCAGGAAAAAAAAGCTGGAGCCGTATTTATTTTTGGGATAGATGCGGCTATAACAGAAGAAGAGTTGAAAGAGGAGATAGCGAAAAGCATACATTTGGACAAGGAAAAAATTGAAATAACATCGCTGAGACCGGATAAATATGAGCAGTTTACAGCGGTGGTAGAATTGCCGAAAGAATACGTAAGAAAAATCAGTGATTTTGGTAAAATAAAAATTGGGTGGGTAAATTGTACTGTAAAAGAGAGGGTACAAATAGCGAGGTGCTTCAGATGTCTTGAATATGGACATGTAATAAGAGAATGCAAAGCTGCAAATCACGGTGAAATATGCGTTAAGTGTGGGCAAAACGGACACAGAGCTAAAGACTGTCCAAACGAGTCATTCTGCACCAAGTGCAACATAAAGGGACATAGACCAGATCAAATAAAATGTCCTCGATATAAGAAAATGATCGAGAAAGAAAGGAAACGGAGAAATCAAACCAGTAAAAGTATGACTATGGAAAAAGATGGCAGCCTTCACAACACGCATGGGTATTAAAATACTACAAATAAACGTTGGAAGGAGTAGAGTGGCACAAGATTTAGCATATGCCACTGCTAGAGAGAGGTCAGCAGATATACTCATTATAAACGAGCCAAATAGGAATATGGTGAAAGAGGCGGTATGGCTAAAGGACAAGAGGACAGATGTTGCAATAAAAATTATAACAAGAAATGTAGCTGTACGGGACATGGAAAGGGGACAGGGATTTATAAGTGTGGACATGGGGGAGCTCACTATTTTGGGTTGCTACGTGTCACCGAATATACCTCTGGTTGAATATAAAAAGGAGGTAGACTATATAATGAAACAGGTAAATGGTAAAAGAAAAGATACTATTGTAACAGGGGACCTAAACGCAAAGTCACCGGCATGGGGAGCTCCGATCACGGATAAAAAAGGAGAATATTGGATGAATCATATCACGTCCAGTGATAGTGATAGTCATGAACACGGGAGGAGAGCCAACGTTTATTAGAGGAAGGAGCAAATCTCATATTGACGTAACGATAGCAACCAAGAAAATGTCCAGGCACATAATAGGCTGGGAGGTACTGGATATCGACAGCCACACGGAGCATAGATATATATGCTTCGAGATTGTAAATGGTAGATCCAATATAGGTATGAGATGTAAAATAACGGAAGAAGTGGACTGGGATACCTTCGAAGCGTGTATGAAATGGACTGTTGATGAGACTGGGCGGACATCACATAATGAATGTTCTAAAGCAATAGAGGAGGCATATCAAAATAGTCTAAAAAGGAATAAAAACAGGACGCTGACGAAACCCTACTGGTGGAACAGGGACATTGAGCAAAAAAGACACATGTGTAATGGGACAAGGAGAATGCTAACACGCCTAGCTGGAAGGAGATTAGTAGACAGAAGGGAACTTATAGAAATTGAAAACAATCTAAAAGACCTAAGGAGAGAACTGAAAAAAATGATCCAAACATCAAAAAAAGTACACTGGAGAGAACTGCAGAACGAATTGGACAACAATATATGGGGAGATGCGTATAGGATAGTCATGAGAAACCTAAGGTTCAGTCTTCCTTTTGAACTACACATAGATAGAAAAAGAGAAGTAGTAAGAGAGCTATTTCCTATGGTACAAGACACATGGACAAAGAGACAGACTGCGGATGAAGTACAGCCATTCACTGTTGTGGAAATGACGAAGGCAGCAGAAAAAATGATAAATGGGAAGGCGCCTGGGATCGACAGGGTTCCGGTGGAAGTAATCAAAGAAGTGGTGAAAAAATGGCCAAAATGGCTAGTTATAGTATTAAATGAGCTGCTTATGAGAGGAGAGTTTCCTGACGAGTGGAAGATTGGAAAAGTTATACTGTTACCAAAGAGCGAGAAAACAATGGAACAGCTAAAGGCATTTAGACCAATATGTCTGTTGACCTCGATCAGCAAGCTTTTCGAGACAATGATAAGGGAGAGACTCTTAGAGGACATAGAAACTAAACATAATCTACATGAACACCAATATGGGTTTCGCAGGGAGCGATCTACGATACAGGCGATAGAGAGAATATACGAGGTAGTGGCAGAAGCAAACAAAAGATGGAGTGTGCTTATTCTGTTGGATGTAAAAAATGCTTTTAACACAGCAAGACATAGCCTAATAATACAGGAGCTGAGACGGAGAAACATCAAAGGATACTTGATAAACGTAATATCTAGTTATCTGTCAAACAGAAAAATAACATATGGTAAGGGACAAGAAGAAGTAATGGAAATATCAGCGGGCGTCCCTCAAGGATCAGTACTGGGGCCCATGCTTTGGAATATACTCTATGATGGAGTACTTAGAGTACCACTAATGGGACAAGCGGAAACAATTGCCTTCGCCGACGACTTAGCGCTGATAATCTCAGCAGACGACAAGGAAAGCCTAATTATATGTGCGAATGAATGTTTGTATAGGATAAACAGATGGATGAATTTGCAAAAACTATCGCTGGCACCGAATAAAACGGAGGCAATAATAATAAAAGGCCCAAGGAAGAGAGAAGGGATAACGTTCACGCTCTGCGAAACCAAAGTAAATACAGTGAAAAAGGTTAGATACCTAGGAATATACCTAGACGATAGAGGTACTTTTGGTAAGCATGTAATGGAAATTGCAAGAAAGGTGGAGACCAAACTAGCAGTGTTAACAAGAATTATGCCCAACGTAAATGGACCAGGTAGTGCGAAAAGGGAAATGCTTTCGTCAATGGTGAACAACATAATCCTGTATGGGGCACCTATTTGGTATAGAGTTTTAAATATCAAAAAATATAAACACGTTCTACAGGGAATTCAAAGAAGAGTACTCCTCCGGGTGGCGTCAGCATATAGGACAGTGTCAACGGTAGCGCTCAACGTAATTACAGGAGTTCTGCCTATAGACCTATTAATAATGGAGAGAAAGGAACTGCATGAATCAGTGGAAGAAAATAAGAAATTAGCAAGGAGGGCAGTAAGGGATAATGCAACGGAAAAATGGCAACAGAGATGGAATGAGAATGTAGTAACAGGGCAATGGACAAAGAGATGGATAAGAAACATATCTGAATGGATTGACTGTAAGCACAGGAGATTAGATTATTGGCTTACGCAAGCATTGACAGGACATGGATGTTTCGGATCGTATACGAAAAGGATGAATATTACGGAAGAAGACACATGCAAATACTGCAAAGAAGTGGATGATCCAGAACATACATTTTTTGTATGTGGGAGGTGGGCGGAAGACAGACAGAGAGCGGAGGAAGAAATGGGAAATAACTATAGATAATGTGTTTGAAAAAATGATCGAATCCAGACAGAAATGGGAAATCGTGAGTCAAATGATAAGGACTATACTGAAAAGGAAAAGAGAAGAATGGGATGCTCTGTAAACAAATCCGAACTCCTAATCCCTAGAAATAGGGGAGGGGAGATGTAGGCTAAAAAAAATAAGGACAGAAAAAGAAGGAAAAAAAAATATAGTGAGAAAGAAGAAAAGACAGCCCGCCACACATGATGATATGTTTGCAAAAAACGGTTCCATGGTGGAAAGAAGGGCGGTTCATGGGGGCCAATTAGCCTTTTGACTTATGTCCCCAAAGAAAAAAAAAAAAAACTACCACTACCACTACCACTACCACTACCACTACCACTACCACTACCACTACCACTACCACTACCACTACCACTACCACTACCACTACCACTACCACTACCACTACCACTACCACTACCACTACCACTACCACTACCACTACCACTACCACTACCACTACCACTACCACTACCACTACCACTACCACTACCACTACCACTACCACTACCACTACCACTACCACTACCACTACCACTACCACTACCACTACCACTACCACTACCACTACCACTACCACTACCACTACCACTACCACTACCACTACCACTACCACTACCACTACCACTACCACTACCACTACCACTACCACTACCACTACCACTACCACTACCACTACCACTACCACTACCACTACCACTACCACTACCACTACCACTACCACTACCACTACCACTACCACTACCACTACCACTACCACTACCACTACCACTACCACTACCACTACCACTACCACTACCACTACCACTACCACTACCACTACCACTACCACTACTTCTACTACTACTACTACTACTTTTTTTTTTTTTTTTTTTTTTGCGTGAAGGGGAAACCCATCATGGGCACCTGGACCTAGAGTCTATCGTCACAAGTAGTACCGGACTCCTACCGGTTAAAACCCCTCCGCATCCGCCTTGAAATAACTGGAAATACCTCGCGGCTTACATCAGTTATCAAGGTGTCACCATACTGCTTCCCTCCGTCCACTAATGACCTCTATTACGAAAGTCCACCTCCTTTGTAGTCATTATGTCAACTATCATTTTATTCACTACCTCCCATCCCCGCTTGCTTTCTACTAGATATTCCATCAAATTCTCTTTTGTAACGCTCCTACCTAACATACTTTCAACCAACGATCTTTGTCTTGACCATCTTTCACACGAAATTAGAGTATGTTCTGGCGTATCTCTAATCCCACAGTATATGCAATCATCCGACTCCGTTTTACCGATTCCGTGAAGGTAGGACATAAAGTTCCCGTGACCCGATAACACCTGCGTTAGATGGTAATTACACTCTCCGTGCTTTCTCTGTACCCACCCCTTAACATTGGGAATTAGCTCGTATGTCCACCTACCCTTTAACGCCATGTCCCATCTTCTTTGCCAAACCTGCATGGATTGCTCTCTAGCTCTACACCTAGCCAACACCTTATCCTCCTCCTCATAAATTATTTTCCTCTCCTCGGCCTGTAAGTCCAACGGCACCATCGCCGCTAACACTAATGCTGCCTCAGTAGATACTGTCCTGTATGCTCTTGCAACCCTCAGGGCAACTTTCCTCTGGATACTGAGAATCCTGTTCCTAATTCTTTTCACCCTTAACCTTGCAGACCAAATTGGACAAGCATATAACATTATTGAATTACCCACTTCTGCCAGGAGTTTCCTCTTCTTTTCACCAGGGCCACCTATGTTTGGCATGATTCTGGCTAAGGCTGTCATTGCTCTCTCAGCCTGCCCGCAGCGACTCAGAATATGTGGTCCAAAACTCAGACTTTGGTCTATTATCAGACCCAAGTACTTAACTTGCGTCCCCACACTTATGTCGTAATCTCCCAGCCGGAATTGAATATTTCCCGGTCTTCTTCTTCCCGATAACACCATTGCCTCCGTTTTCTCTGGGACCAGAGTGAGGTGGTTATGTCTCATCCAAGAGTCAATTCTATATAGGAGATTATTCGTTCTGTCTCTAAGGTCAGGTAACTTCTTCTCCCTCACCACCAGTGCTACGTCATCCGCGTATGCAATGATGTTTTCTCCTAATCCCAATTCCATACTTAACAAATCATCATACAGAACGTTCCATAACGTAGGTCCCAAAATAGAGCCCTGTGGAACCCCCATGTATGTCTCCATAACCTGCTCTCTCCCCACCACCACTCTTCGATCACTCAGGTAAGCTGCAATCAATTTTACTAGATGTCCATTTACCCCTTTCCTCAGCAGAGCCGCAATTATCAAGTCCCACGCTGCCGAATTGAAGGCATTCTTCACGTCCAGCAAAACCACCGCACACCACTCTCCGTGACTTTGGGACTGCCTGATAGCTTCCATCATTTTCCCAATTGCCCCTATCGTAGATCTTCCCTGCCTAAAGCCAAATTGGTTCTCACTAAGCCCTCCATGGACCTCCAGTTCTAACTTCAATCTTGCTACGACTACATGTTCCATCAACTTGGCTAGCGCATCTATTAGGCATATTGGTCTGAAATCAGAACTGTTGTCTCCCGAACGTCCAGCCTTCTTGCATAAGATTAATGCACAGGTCTTCCAGTCTCTCGGAAAGCTAGCCCTTTCATATAAATCTCCGATTATGTCCCTGGTGTACTCTGCTTTTTCCTTGGCCAGCAGCATCACTAGTTCCGCTGGAATTCCATCAGGACCCGCCGCCTTCCCACTTTTCAGCTTATTTGCAGCGCACTTAATTTCATCGACAGTTATCGGTTCTACCACACCAGGATTGAATTGAAACCGTCGAGTACACCGGTCTTGAAATGGAAACAGCGCCCTCGCAATTTCTACCTGTTCACCTAGTGACCTGTCTATTCGCGGATATTTGATGCCCAGAGCGTTCTTAGCTATTTTGTATCCATCACCCCAGATATCCTGTTCAACACTCTCTATAATTTGTCTCCAGCATTTATCCTTTTCTTTTTTAACAAGGACCTTGAATTGCTTTTTGATATCTTTAAATTCTTGCTCCAGTACTGTGATCCTGGTCTCCGGTCCATGTCTACTTCTTTCCCTGGTTAATTTTCTTCTAATCTGAGTGAGTTTACTTCTGATCACCGAGAGTTCATAAGTCCACCAGTAAACCGCATTCGAGTTTCCATAAATCCAAGGTGTGGAAACCTTCTTGATATCCTTTAATCGCTGAGTACAATGCACATAATCCACGTTATCACAACTGAGTGCTAAAATCTCCTCAGTGGCCTTAACTAGGTCCAATTTCCCTGGCATGCGTTTGTGAGGACGCTCTCTCCTTTGCCCACAAAGCTCAAAATAAATATATTTATGAAGGCTTAATGACTCATCATCAAGTATCTGCCAATTCCTAATCAATCTGGCCATCTTCCTGGTTGATAGCGTGACATCTATATGTGACACAGAACTGCCTCTAACAAACGTAGGTTTCGTCCCACTGTTATGAATTACCAAGTCCAAACTCCACGAGCATCCTTCCTCGATTGTCTTCACGTGGGGCACCCCACATGGGGGACTTTGCATTTAGGTCACCTGCTATCAGTATGCAGTCATCTTTACTCTGCATGTCTCTGCCAAGATCGTGTAGAAAATTCTTATAACCTTCACAACTTATGTTAGGTGACACATAACAGACGTACACATAGCCGACTTCGCTTACTGATACCCAAACAAAGCCTTTCCCACATCCCCATTTCGTGATTTGCATACCCTGCTTGCAACTAATAATTCCTACATCATTATTGGAATCCATGTACCAGCCTTTATTCTTAGCCATAGATTTATTTGGCTTTGACACCAGTATAATATCCGCCTCCTTGTCAACAGCCGACTGACTAAGTAAGTCTTGGGCCGCCCGCCGACGATCCACATTAATTTGAATCACTTTGAATTTGCCACATTAACCCTACTCTGATTTCTCTGTCTAGCCTGTTCCAGCATAGAACGAAATAATGGACATCTTCCCGAGTCATTGCGATGGCCAACCTCTTTACATGAGTGACAGAATTCAGCGTTATCGCTAGGGCACTCCTTAACCTTATGGCCTGCCTCACCGCATCTCAGGCATACATCCTTCCTATTAGGACCCCTGCAATCCTTAGCGATGTGTCCCAGTTCGCAACAGTTATAACATTTGACAACTTCTAATCTCTCACGGACTTTGCATTTTGTCCAGCCAACCCTTATCCACCCTCTCTTGATCAGCCTTCCTGCCAATTCGGCAGGTAGCGCCACTGTTGCATTTTGATTACCAACCGACGTAGGTCTTAACGACATAACCTTTATCAATTGGTTACCACTCTCACCCAAATCTGATCTAATTACATCCTCAACCTCTTGCTTCGTGACAGTCTCATCCATGCCACTGCCACTGCCACTGCCACTGCCACTGCCACTGCCACTGCCACTGCCACTGCCACTGCCACTGCCACTGCCACTGCCACTGCCACTGCCACTGCCACTGCCACTGCCACTGCCACTGCCACTGCCACTGCCACTGCCACTGCCACTCCCACTCCCACTACCACTACCACTACCACTACCACTACCACTACCACTACCACTACCACTACCACTACCACTACCACTACCACTACCACTACCACTACCACTACCACTACCACTACCACTACCACTACCACTCCTACTCCTACTGCTACTGCTACTGCTACTGCTACTGCTACTGCTACTGCTACTGCTACTGCTACTGCTACTGCTACTGCTACTGCTACTCCTTTTGGAGGAGCCCATCATGGGCACCTGGACCTAGAGTCTAACGTCACAGGTAGTACCGGACTCCTACCGGTTAAAACCCCTCCGCATCCGCCTTGAAATAACTGGAAATACCTCGCGGCTTACATCAGCTATCAAGGAGTCACCATACTGCCTCCCTCCATCCTCTAGTGACCTCTATTACGAAAATCCACCTCCTTTGTTGTCATTATGTCAACTATCATTATATTCACTACCTCCCATCCCCACTTGCTTTCTACTAGATATTCCACCAAATTCTCTTTTGTAATGCTCCTGCCCAATATCCTCTCCACCAACGATCTTTGTCTTATCCATCTTGCACACGAAATTAGAGTATGTTCTGGCGTATCTCTAAGCCCACAGTATATGCAATTTTCGACTCCGTTTCACCGATTCCGTGAAGGTAGGACATAAAGTTCCCGTGGCTCGATAACACTTGCGTTAGATAGTAATTACACTCCCCGAGCTTTCTCCGCACCCACATTCACATTTGGAATTCGCTCGTATGTCCACCTACCCTTTAACGCCATGTCCCATCTTCTTTGCCAAACCTGCATGGATTGCTCTCTAGCTCTGTTTCTAGCCAACACCTTATCCTTCTTCTCATAAATAATTTTTCTCTCCTCGGTCTGTAAATCCAGCGGTACCATTGCCGCCAACACTAGTGATGCCTCAGTAGATACTGTCCTGTATGCTCTTGCAAGCTGCAGGGCAACTTTCCTCTGCATACTGAGGATCCTGTTCCGAATCCTTTTCACCCTTAACCTTGCCGATCAGATTGGACAAGCGTACATTATTGAGTTACCCACTTCTGCCAGGAGTTTCCTCTTCTTTTCACCAGGGCCACCTATGTTTGGCATGATTCTGACTAAGGCTGCCATTGCTCTCTCAGCCTGCCCGCAGCGACTCTGTGGTTCAAAACCCAGGCTTTGGTCTATTATCAGTCCCAGGTACTTAACTTATTTCCCCACACTGATGTCGGAATCTCCCAGCCGGAATTGAATATTTCCCGGTCTTCTCCTTCGCGATAACACCATGGCCTCCGTTTTCTCTGGGACCAGAGTAAGGTGATTATGTCTCATCTAAGAGTCAATCCTATATAGGAGATTCATTCTATCTCTAAGGTCAGGTAACTTCTTTTCCCTCACTCTCCCTCACCACAAGTGCTACGTCATCCACGTATACAACGACGTTTTCTCCCAATCTCAATTCCATTCTTAACAAGTCGTCATACAGAACGTTCCATAGCGTAGGGCCCAAAATAGAGCCCTGAGGAACTCCATGTATGTCTCCATAACGTGCTCTCTCCCCACCACCACTCTTCGATCACTCAGGTTAGCTGCAATAAATTTTACTAAATGCCCATCAACCCCTTTCCTCAACAGAGCCGCACCTATCAAGTCCCACGCTGCCGAATTGAAGGCATTCTTTACGTCCAGCGAAACCACCGCACACGCACACCACTCCCCGTGTCTTTGGGCCTGCCTGATAGCTTCCATCATTTTCCCAATTGCCTTTATCGTAGATCGTCCCTGCCTAAAGACAAATTGGTTCCCTAAGTCCACCATGAACCTCCAGTTCTATCTTCAGCCTTACTACAACTACGTGTTCCATCAACTTGGCTAGCGCATCTATTAGGTATATTGGTCTGAAATCAGAACTGTTGCCTCCCGAACGTACAGGCTTCTTGCATAAGATTAATGCACAGATCTTCCAGTCTCTAGGAAAGCTAGCCCTTTCACATAAATCTTCGATTATGTCCCGGGTGTACTCTGCTGTTTCCTTGGCCAACAGCACTACTAGTTCCGCTGGAATTCCATCAGGACCCGTCGCGTTCCCACTTTTCAGCTTATTGGCAGAGCACTTAACTTCATCGACAGTTATCGGTTCTACCACACCAGGAGGGAAATGAAACCGTCGAGTACACCGGTCTTGCAACGAAAACAGCGCCCTCGCAATTTCTACCTGTTCGCCCAGTGTCCTATCTATTCGCGGATATTTGATGCCCAGAGCGTTCTTAGCTATTTTGTATCCATCACCCCAGACATCCTGTTCAACACTCTCTATCAATTTGTCTCCAGCAGTTATCCTTTTCTTTTTAACAAGGATCTTGATTTGCTTTTAGGTATCTTTAATTTCTTGCTTCAATATTGTAATTCTGGCCTCCGGTCCATGTCTACTTCTTTCCCTGGTTATTTTCCTTCTAATCTGAGTGAGTTTACTTCTGAGCACCGAAAGTTCACAAGTCCACCAGTAAACCGCGTTCGAGTTTCCATAGATCCAAGATGTGGAAACCTTCTTGATATCTTTTAACCGCTCAGTACAATGCACGTTATCCAAGTTATAACAATTCAGTGCTAAAATCTCCTCAGTGGCCTTAACTAAGTCCAATTTCCCTGGTATGTGTTTGTGAGGACGTTCTCTCCTTTGCCCACAAAGCTCAAAGTAAATATATTTATGGAGGCTTAATGTCTCATCCTCAAGTATCTGTCAATGCCTAATCAATCTGGCCATCTTCCTGGTTGATAGCGTGACATCTATATGTGACACAGAACTGCCCCTAACGAACGTAGGTTTCGCCCCGTTGCTATGAATCACCAAGTCCATACTCATAATAAACTCCACGAGCATCCTCCCTTGATTGTCTTCACGTGGGGCACCCCACATGGGAAACTTTGCATTTAGATCACCTGCTATCAGTATGCAGTCGTCTTTACTCTGCATGTCTCTGCCAAGATCGTGTAGAAAATTCTTATATCTTTCACAACTAATGTTAGGCGACACATAACAGGCGTTCACAAAACCTTTCCCACATCCCCATTTCGTGATTTGCATACCCTGCTTGCAACTAATAATTCCTACATCATTATTGGAATCCGTGTACCAGCTTTTATTCTTAGCCATAGATTTATTTGGCTCTGACACCAGTATAATATCCGCCTCCTTGTCTACAGCCGACTGGCTGAGTAAGTCTTGGGCTGCCCGCCGACGATCAACCTTAATTTGAATCACTTTGTATTTGCCACATTAACCCTACTTTGATTCGTCTGCCTGCATTACAATGGCCAACCTCCTTACATGAGTGACAGAATTCAGCGTTATCGCTAGGGCACTCCTTAACCTTATGGCCTGCCTCTCCGTATCTCAGACATACATCCTTCCTATTAGGACCCCTGCAATCCCTAGCGATGTGTCCCAGTTCGTAACAGTTATAACATTTGACAACATCTAATCTCTCTCGGATGTTGCATTTTGTCCGGCCGACCCTTATCCACCCCCTCTTGATCAGCCTTCCTGCCAATTTGCCAGGTAACGCCCCATTCGGGTTACCAACGTTTCCAGTTCCTTAGGGACATTATCTTTCATCCCTACTTGATTTTGATCGCTACACTAAAGAAGATCGTTTCCAGGATCCTCTTTACATCTTCTATTTGTATTTCTTTAGGGGCCGCATACTAAGTCTAAGTCGCCTAAGTCTAAAGTTGGATTGCTGAATTTATCCTTTTCCATGCCAAACTTATATATCCTCCTAACTCTTTCCTTCAACTGACCACCTACTCTGATCTTGGTGGTCTGTGTAATCGCTCCGACTTCTCCATTAACCTCCGTGTCTATTTCCCTCAGTTCAAGAAACCGATCTTCAAGGTCATCTCTTTCATTCAACGGATTCCCTTCCACCACCTCGACTAACCTATAAGCCCCATTATGCCATGTACGTCCAATCACATCTCGGATTTCATCCGCATTTTTGGTTTTCGAAATATTCTCAACCGTCTTTTGCAATAAAGTAGCTTCGTTCACCAGAGCTTCGGTTCCACCATCTTTAGGTCCGTTTGCGTACTACACTCCTTAAGTTCAGTCTCGATGTCAGTTTGAATACCCGCATCTCTGCAACCAGCCAACCGAACGGTTTCCTGTGACCTCTTCCCTATCGTCAGTAATTGCACCTTGGTCTTCTCTACGTCTAATCTATACATCAATGACTTTAATGCGTCAACAGCCTCTTTAATGTCCCTCTTTGTGTTTGGCGTCTCTGCAACCAGTCTTGTTAGCCTCTTCACCTCCTTCTCCAAGAAAGAGATTATATTTCGAAGGCTCATGGTAAAAGTCTCCAGTGCTTTGAACTCATTGACTTTGCTGTGTTCCCATCTGCGTTCTGCAGTTCTAGTCTCGCCATCCTTCCAGGTAAAATTATACATCGCTATATTTTTAACAATATTAGGCGAAAGGGCAGAATAACTCGTCATCACTTTAGTAGGAGCAAGCTTCGTAATCGGAGAGGTACGAGCCAAGGCCCCCTTCTCCCAAAAATCTCCTCTTCCGTCGAGGCCGAACCTTCCATCTTCCACCCTACTTCAGTCAAGTCGAGCAGACAAACACTGCAGGATCACTCCATGTGACACCGAACACCAACTACTTTCTACGAACCAATCACTACCTTCACACCCACTAAAGGCGGCACTAACCGATTTAAACCGCGCGTGTCACCCGCGTCTACCACTCCGCGTATACTCAACTTCCTAGGGGAACGGAAGAACTTCACTACAATGTTTGCACACCCGCGAGGCAAGATGTCCGACCCTGAAGGGGCAGCCAAAATGGGCGATTTCAGTCCCTGACGACCATAACGTTCCCACATGGAAGGAAAATCAACCGCCGGATCAACCGAGGAACCAAAATGGTCGCTCACGGCAGGGGAGCCAAACAAAATGGCCGACTTCGGGCCCACGCGGACTTTTACACAGATTATACTACTGCTACTGCTACTGCTCCTCCTCTTCGTGCTGCTCCGTACAATTATTTGCATCGAGAGAGCGTATAACGGTATTATCTACAGCGAAGTTGGCTGCTTCACGTGCAGCGTGGTCAGTGAGTTCATTTCCTCTGATGTCAAAGTGACTAGGAACCCAGATCCATGTTACATTTTTGTTTGAGTTTCTTAATTGCGTAATTGTGGCTAAAATATTTAGTTCAAGGGATTCAGGATTATTGGGAGTACACAGTGCATTTATAGCGCTAACAGAATCTGTGCATATGTGTGAGCTTACAGGTGTGTGTGTTTCTATGTATTGCACCGCTTTAAAAATAGCAAATAATTCGGCTGTGTATATGGAAGCTTGTATCGGCATAGACCATGTGTGCGTGGTTTCAATGTATAAAACGCACATCCCACTCCATTAAGGGTTTTGCATCCATCCGTGTATATTTTGTTGTTTTGAGGATATCTTTCTAGAATAGACGACAGATAGATTTATAAATGAGACAGATAAATTTCTATTCATTTCTGTTTTTTTATTGATATTACATTCAAGATTTACTTCGGGTTGTGTAACTGTCTATGGCGAAACTACAGACTGGCCCTGAGAAAAAATGCAAGGTAAGTTTATATTGTATGAGCTAATCTTTTCATTTAAGCGAATGTTGACAGGTTTAGTAATAGTGTAACGATCTTCAAATATAATTCTTCTGGACTCATTGAACAATATATCATAATTGGTGTGATCTGGTTGCGAACGAATTTTTACTGCATAATTTCGTATACATTGGTTTCTTCGTGCATGTAGAGGGATTGCAGCCTCACAATTTAAGCTTCAAATGGTCTAGTACGGAAGGCGCCTAAAGCAATTCTCAGTGCAATGCCTTGTATTGAATCCAATTTTTTTAATTTGCTCTTTCGTGCTGCTTCATATATTACGTATCCATAGTCGATTCCCGATAATACTAATGTTTTATATAATCTAGTAAGAATTTCTTTGTCACATCCCCAATTTAAGCTGGATAACGTTTTAATGATGTCTACAATTTTTCTACATTGTTATAAGTTCTTGAATATGTGGTTCCCAGTATAATTTTTATCTTGAGTTAAACCTAGGAATCTGTGAGAGTCCACAAAGTCTATAGTGGTACCATCCATTTGAAGATCGATGTTTAATTCTTAAGCAGCAGAATTGAATGGCTTTTGTCTTTGAGCAAGAGAATTTAAATCCATACTTCGTAGCATTATTAAACACGATATTTATTATATTTTGAAGAACCTCCTCTATGTCATCAATGTCTCTTCTGGAGTAAAATACAACCAAGTCATCAACATACATACAACTCTGAACCGGTGCTTCTATGCATTTAATGATGTTGATCCTTGTGGTACACCATTTTCGAGAGTTTGATTCTCTGAAACAATATCCCTCAATTTAATTTTAAACGACCAATCACGTAGAAAGTTTTCAATGAATCGAGGCAAATTACCCCAAGTACCCCATGTATGTAGTTTTTTAAGAGTGCCATATCTCCACGTGCTATCATATGCCTTTTCAAGGTCAAAAAAAAAATGTTACCAAATGCTTTCTGTACTAGATTGTCAATAGTAAATCGCCCTTTTCGAAAGCCTGATTGATATGGGTTAAGCAGGTTTCTGGATTCAAAAAACCAAATTAGACGGTTACATATTATTTTTTTCCCCATGATTTTTCCCAAGCAACATGTGAGAGATATTGATTGGTCTGTAACTGGATGCTTTTGTCGGGGTTTTACCTGGTTTGAGAATTGGAATGACGTGAGCTTCCTTCCACTGATTTGGAATAACTTTCATTTAATTTTCATTCAAGATATAATACATTTCTCCTTTGAGTGTTAGGTAGGTGTTTGATTATTTCGTATGTGATTTTATCAAGGGATAATGCTTTCTCAAATTCATATGAGGTGAAGGGTAAATTGTACGAAAGATGCTCTAGACTATTAAAATTCTCTTCAGGAAGAAGTCTTATCGTAATTTTCTGACGAGCTTACGTACTGAAAGTGATCGGTCAAACCATTTGCGACCTCTAAAGTATCACTGGTTTCGATGCCATTGATTGATAGCACAACAGAGGGCGAATTGAATTTACCTCCTATTATACACTTTATTTTATGCCATATTTCTTGCGTAGGGGTATCTTGGGATATTGTTGATATATACGTTTCCCAAGAGGAGCGTTTGCTTTGAATAATGATTTTTCTTGCTCTAGCTCTTAACTGTGGCTTTATACATCCAGGGTTTTATGTTACTCAGTTCCAATGGGGGTTATGAATTTTATTCCAAGGAAATAACGATTCAGGATGCGCGTCAAGTGAACCATTATTTGTTAAAATCATCTACGAGTTTTCGCAGTTTGTCTCTGTTGAATCAGAAACAAGTAAGATACACAGAACAAAATACAAACGGCATCCGTTATTCGTCTGGAGATATAGAATATAGGACGTTGAAAGCTATACTGGGTGATAATCTGATGTGTGCTGATTTAATTTATGTCTACCGTCTAAAGCTGTATTATTTAGAGAAGCCATTGCTCCAACCGACAATTACCCAACGTGGTAAACGTTAAAAAATGTGATAATTACTGGTATAACCCCCACCGCTTCGTCATAGCGTAGGTGAGCCCCTCTACTGTTTGTATCACAGTTACAATAGTTTTATTGTCAGTTAGTCAATCAGGTGCAGCAAGAGGAACTGCGAGGATCTTTTCCGCTGGGTGTACAACCTATTACGCAACGAACAAAATAGTTACCTTCACTGAATCTACGATAGTGTACGAAATAAGAACGTGAACGTATGCGTCCACTGCAGCTCGACGTAGATACTGAGAATTTTTCACTATGGACAGACTTAGATTCAAGAGACGAATTGAAACGACTGGTAAAATTCTTCAACCATTCTTAGATGGACATCTTAATAACATTCAAAAATTAAAATCTGATATAGCCCGATACGCCAACCAGTGCGTACTGACTAAACAGTTTCAGAAGATGACCATTAGAGATAAGTGGGACGATGTATTATTATATTTATTTTAATATGATTAATATATATATTTATTTATTCTTGTTTGTTTTATTTCCTTTCTCTCTCTATAACCCTGTTGATTAACAACGATGGCCGTTTTACGTTCCAGTTTCATAATCTTGAGTGCAATACTACAAAATATGTTGTACGTGCATGATATACACAACGTATACGAAATGTATGTGTGTTACAGAAATTCCAGCGACACGTGTCCGTATACGTTAACTCAGTATACGATGTGTATATCATATACGTACAACATATTTTGTAGTATTGCACTCAAGATGATGTAACTGAAATGTAAAACGGCCATCGTTGTTAATCAACTATAGTATAGTTAATGGCGGGAAGCTGAGAACTTTCGCTGCACCGATTCCAGAACATTCTAAAATTTAGAATCTAAATTCTAAAAGTTGACGATAGCCTTTCAAGATAAGTCGATTGGGGATTTCGATACTTGGAGACCGTTACCTTTCTTAAACTGCTCCGATTATGAAGACGTATACACGGAGACGCGCTCCTCGAAGCGTCCGAGAATACGAAAACAGATATGCATACAATTTCTGGAGTTATTTACTTTATAACAGTTGCTACAATTGCGTTCATATTTAAGAGTATCGCAAAAGTCTTTCAAAAGTATTATGGATAAGATAAATTTAATCATTAGATGTTCGCTTATTCTTTAGTATATTGTAGTCAAGTGCATCGATAGGTCCTGTTAAGAAGTGCAATATCTGGCGTGAGACCAATCGAAGTAAAGTCAGATTCAGTGCCTGAAGATGAATGCTGGGGACCGGTTCAAGATAAAACTTGCAAAATGTGTCAAAGATACAAGCGAAACGTAATTTTCCTACATTGCGATCACATGGAAGTCTCTGTATAATCTTATCAATAAAAAGAAAAAATCTCTCTATAAAAAATAAGTCGTTTCCACACAGCACATGCGGATTTGAACCTAAACTTCATAGAAGTAAGTATTCAATATTAATAGACAATTTTAATCTTAGGTTGGCGCAAACGCACTGAGCCAACTCGTCTTTTAAAAATGAATGACTAAACTGATATATCAAACACTATGCATTTCAATAAGAAAACTTACTATAAAGAGGAAAATAAAAGTTAACTGTGTTTTGTTACAGAATATTTATTTTTTAATATTTATTATTATAAACATAAAAGATAATTAACTATGCTGATGCAGGCTGATCTGATTGATGTAACTCTACTATCTCGAAATTGACAACAGGCCGGGAGCGCTGACAGTCCAGCAGTCCTTTGAATACAAGACCCTATCTTTCAGGCTTTAAGTTAACCAGGTGGGCTTCTATAGCTGGCAATGATCTCTTCGGTAGGAACACAATGTGATATTCCAATTCAGATAGCGCTGGCTTTCCAAATTTAGTTTCAATTCTTTTGATATCCCATATAGATGTAGGGATATCAATCGGCAGGTCCTGTAGATTGTTCATGGATTTCCTTTTAATTGATGAAGCGACGTTGATCTCGTTCAGATTCATACCAGAACAATAGAAAATTTACACATTAATATAAAAAGCTTACAAAAATATAAAGAACGAGCATACAGAGTAATTAGCAGTTAAATATTAAATAAAAACTTACTTGTAAGTGTAAAGAAGCACTGCGCAATACACCAATAATTTCAATAATATATTGCTGTTGCTGCTGCTGCTAGGAGTTGTTGATGTGGACTGGTGAATAATTGATTTAATTTCAATTTATATAAAAGTGGTATATAAGTAGGCCTTGACAAGACTCTTATCAGTTTCTTGTCAGAGCTAATTCTAACGGTTTGCAGTATACCTTACAAAAACAAAAAACAAAAACAAAATTTGATGAAATTATTAATTAATATTTTAATCGTCTAAAATAAAATTTTCTATATCAAGAAGCAGTGGAAAAGGTGAACTATACATGAACTAATATCTGTTAACGGTATAGATAATGAATTTTAATATATCTAAATATGCAAGAATAAATAAATATTTTACTTACGATTATACAGGGTGTCCGGTAAGTATATGGCATACTTTCGTGAGTGTATAGGGGAGGTCAAAATAACACTAGTTTATCATAAATTTTTTTTCTGAAAGTGCCCCTTAATGGAGATACAGAACCCCTAAGGGATACTCAGCGATTTACCTTTTCGGCTCTAACTTTTGAACCGACCTGTATAATTTAATGAAATTTTAATATAAAACCATACTACAGTAGATATTTTATACTGTCAGGGAAGTCAGTAACGGATTTGCCACCATACTAGCTGAGCCAAAATTTTGACAGGTGTCATTTTATAGAGGTGAAAACTGAATTTTTAAATACTTTGGTCATTCCTCTTTAAAAAATATACTCTACATTTGTTTCTATAAAATTTATCGTTTTCGAAAAAAAATATTTTTTGTATAACACGTTAAAACATTGACTCGAAATTTATTTAATTTTCAAGTTTATTAACATACGCTGTTTAAACACAATAACTAATAATACGTATTAAAATAATAAAATTTTTCTTAAGTTTTGTTGGGTTTTTGCCACACTTCTGAAAAATAATAAAAATTAATTAAATAAGCCCTTGCGCCAAACGGAACAGTCAAGGGTTATTTTTGAAACTAAGTTTGCCTAACCAAAAAATCTCACACTGAAAAAAGCAGATAAGTAAAAAATAACAAAAATCACATCACTATCGCGCACTTCCGTAATATTGACGTTTCGAAAAACTCTCTGTTTTCGTTTTCAAAATAGTAGTAAAATATTAAACCGTTTGTCAAGTTTGACAGTTTAAAATTTGACAAACGGTTTAATATTTTACTACTATTTTGAAAACGAAAACAGAGAGTTTTTCGAAACGTCAATATTACGGAAGTGCGCGATAGTGATGTGATTTTTGTTATTTTTTACTTATCTGCTTTTTTCAGTGTGAGATTTTTTGGTTAGGCAAACTTAGTTTCAAAAATAACCCTTGACTGTTCCGTTTGGCGCAAGGGCTTATTTAATTAATTTTTATTATTTTTCAGAAGTGTGGCAAAAACCCAACAAAACTTAAGAAAAACTAAAATTATGCCACAAATAAATAGCTTCAGACAATATCATAATAAAATTTGTTATTACTACATCACATTAATGTTGATATGCATCTATCTTATGGACAACCAGTCTGCAAGTATGTTGAGACAAGAAGAATTTATTTTGATACAATTCCAAATCGACGTTTACTGCAGCGAAGATACTTTTTGTTTACTTGAACAAATTTTCTAAATGGGCACCCTGTTCCTCTATACATTTCCTTATCATACGGATGTTTTCTCGTTGTACTTGAAACAACATCTCCGGATTGGATCGAATTTCGTCGAAATGGTGTCTTATTCTTTCTATCCGGTCTTCTTTGGTGTGAACTGCCGTCGAATACACAAGCCTCTTTAAATTTTCCCATAAAAAGAAATCCAATGGTGTTATGTCGGACCACTTTGTCGCATGAACTTGGACCGACAGCTTTCTTACACTATTAGAGGGATTTTCTGCAATCTCATACAGAATTTCCTCCTCTAGCTGAGGGTTCCTTGCTCTTCTTGGAGGCCCTTCTCCATCACGATGCGGCAAAATACTTCCTAAAATGGATTAGTAGAAGATTAGTATCTTATAGCATTTCTTTTTATTTTACTTGAAATTTTACCTCTTTCTCGTAAGCTCCGATCAACTCTTTCAAAAGTTCTTCGGTGCGGTAAACGTCGATTTGGAATTGTATCAGAATAAATTCTTCTTGTCTCAACATACTTGCAGACTGCTTGTCCATAAGATAGATGCATATCAGCATTAATGTGATGTAGTAATAGAAAATTTTATTATTATAATACGTATTTAAACACAATAAGTGTTTAAACGGCGTATGTTAATAAACTTGAAAATTAAATAAATTTCGAGTCAATGTTTTAACGTATTATACAAAAACTTTTTTTTCGAAAACGGTCAATTTTATCGAAACAAATGTAGAGTACCATTTTTAAAGAGGAATGACCAAAGTATTTAAAAATTCAGTTTTCACCTCTATAAAATGACACCTGAAAAATTTTGGCCCAACGAGTATGGTGGCAAAACCTACTGTAGTATGGTTTTATGAGCCTGATATAAAATATTAAAATTTCATTAAATTATACAGTTCGGTTCAAAAGTTAGAGCTAAAAAGGTAAATCGTTGGGGCTCTGTATCTCCGTTAAGGGGCACTTTAGGAACAAATTTTTTATGACAAACTAGTGTCATTTCGACCTCCCCTATACACTCACGAAAGTATGCTATATACTTACCGACACCCTGTATATAGAGATTGTGGGGTAGAACTGTTTATTTGATTTCAGTAGATACAATTTTCTGTTTATATACACAAACGTACACATTTTTTTGAAGGTTAAACATACTGCATCTGAATGCCTCATTATCATTTCTTCGTTTGCATATAAAATGCAAGCGTGCATGCAGATATACATTTCAAAAAATCTAAACTAGGGTTAATTGCTATTATATATTACCTAAAGTAGTTTTAAAATATTTACTTTCTAAAAAATCCAAGAGACACTTTTTAAGCAGAATTAACTTAGCTTTAAGGGAGTGATACCAATTTGTCCAAATATAAGTGGTGTACATTTTTTTGCTAAAAATGAGTATTTAAGGGCACGAACGCCACTGATACTAGTTATAAGAGAGTGCAAGAGAAATTTATATACGTAAAAGTAGCCCTTCACTGTTGTGTACGAAATCTCAATATCTCGATCAGTTTTCGAGAAATTAAGAGTATAGTATTTTAGACAGAAAATTTTAAACAACCTGTATCTCGAAAACTAGACATTTCTGGACCCATGTTTATATAAACTTTTTTTCTTACTTTTAAACATAGAACCTGCCCCTAGATTTTCTTAACAATCATTCTGTAACACCCTGTATATTATAAATTGTTCAACATTAAAAAGGTTACTACGAGAATTTGTTTGTCATTGGCATACCACTAGCATGTCGGACTTGAAGCCTTTTCAGTGCTTGGTCGGTCTCGCACCGAAATATTTTTAATTATTGTATTTAATCTTTAGCCAGAACTAAACGTGCCCTACGTCACGGGTGAAAATAAGTCGATTTAGATTAAGTTTTTTACTGGATTAGAAAGGTATTTTAAGCTAATATATATCAAATCTCCTATAATTCCTATCAATGAAGTCATATGTATGTTCTCTGATACCAAACATCTAGGTATTCTAATAAACAATTCCACAGACAAAGCTCTATTCAATAAATATCTAAAGAAATTAATCTATCTAAATTTATTAACCTGGTTTAATGAAAACACTATAAATGTCTAACTTCAATTTGACAGTGGGAACTCGAAAATTCAACCACAATAGATGAGATCTGATCTATTTCTGCATTTTTAGGAATGCTTCATCAGGTGACCTCCTTTAAGTTGAATCAAATATCTAACTGTAAAAATTATTATACCAAAAATAAAATAAAATACATGTCTAATACAGTAAATTTTTTTTTATATATTTTTAGGTATTAATAAGATTGTATGAAACTAACTACTCAGTGGACAAAAGCCCCAACCTGCGTTGAATTACACCCACAATATCTACCCATATATTCCTTATTATTAGATTTTGTAACATTTTTTTACTGTTTTAAAAAGGTATTTTAAGCTAATATAAATCAAATCTCCTACAATTCCTATCAATGAAGTCATATGTATGTTCTCTGATACCAAACATCTAGGTATGCTAATGAACAATTCCACAGACAAAGCTCTATTCAATAATTATCTAAAGAAAATAATCTAATTTCCTCACTTTATAAATATCTAACTTCACTTTTTGGCAGTGGGAACACGACAAATTCAACCACAATGGATGAGATCTGACCTATTTCTGCATTTTTAGGATTGCTTCTTCAGGTGGTCTCCTTTAAGTTGAATCAAATATATAACTATAAAAATTATTATAAAAATTAAAATTAGTTAGTTTCACACAATATTATTAATACCTAAAAATATATAAAAACTTTTTCATAAAAGGTGAACATTTTTCAAGTAGGTATTGTCATATTTAATTCATTGACAGGATGTCACTTTTTGTCATTGTCGATATTTAACTTTAAATAATTTTAATTTTTATAATAATTTTTATAGTTAGATATTTGATTCAACTTAAAGGAGACCACCTGAAGAAACAATCCTAAAAATGCAGAAATAGGTCAGATCTCATCTATTGTGGTTGAATTTGTCGTGTTCCTACTACCAAAAAGTGAAGTTTAGATATTTATAGAGTGAGTAAATTAGATTATTTTCTTTAGATTATTATTGAATAGAGCTTTGTCTGTGGAATTGTTCATTAGCATACCTAGATGCTTGGTATCAGAGAACATACATATGACTTCATTGATAGGAATTGTAGGAAATTTGATTTATATTAGCTTAAAATACCTTTCTAAAACAGTAAAAAAACAGTAAAAAATGTTACAAAAGCTAATAATAAAGAATATATGGGTAGATATTGTGGGTGTAATTCAACGCTGGTTGGGGCTTTAGTTCACAGAGTAGTTAGTTTCACACAATATTGTTAAGACCTAAAAATATATATATAAAAAAATAGATTAAGTTTTCTTGATATAATTTTACTTTCTTAAATATTCTCGGACCGTCAGACATATTTTTTAGTCTCTTACGATAAATATATTTAATATATCTTAGTTAAATTAGGTTATGGAGGATTTTGAGGGCAATGATTGTAAAAAAAATTAAAGAATAAATTATTTGAAGGGTCGCAACTTTTTAAGAAAGCAAAATTTTACACTAAATCGGTGTATTTTCACTAAATCCTTAACATAGTCCGTTCGTTTTCAGATAAATTATATATTTATTACAGTGTTCAATACCGCTGGATCAGTTATAACAATAACAAATGTTAAAAGGCATCATATGGGAGTATATCTGTGTATTGCATCTAATGGAGTACCACCCACCGTTAGTAAAAGAATAAAATTAATTGTTCAGTGTAAGTATAAAGACACATTCCAATTTATATTAGAATAAAACGTTCGAAATACGTGCAAAAATTAATTATTGTCTGTTTATATAAACTATGCTAAGTCTTACTGAATTAAATCACATGTCACAATGTCACATAGCCATTAAATATCTATTAGTATTTTTACCGCTGATAAAAAATAATTCCTGTAAAAACTCCTTCATTTTATCAGTTTACTATCAGAATGTTCATCAATATCATTAATCAACAAAAGAAACTAAATACTTCGTATTCGTGTCACCATGATGATATCTATTATTTTAACAGAAACATGACTTCATGCCAATTGTTGATGTAATATTCATAAATATTATCAAAATATTTTCGGAAATAACAAATGTTAAACAAGGTGGAGGTGTACTATTGGCAGTGAATAGAATGTTGGTATCAAATTGAATTTAGTTAATATTAAATCAACGACCTTTGATTGGCATGGATGTCAAAATACAGGCTGAAATCAGAACTTATCTAAAAAAATGTTTTAAATGTTCAGGGGCCTCTTACAAATACAATTTTGTAAAAATAAAATCAAAAAGAGCAAGTCAAAAATGATTTTAAAAACCTGATAAGGCGTATAATGGTGACCGGACAAAAAATTGAAACAAATTCGCAAAGAAAGAAATAAATAACATTTTAAAACACCTATTTTAATACAACAAAATTTTGGGTCCGTCTTACCCAGTTTCTACAAACTAACACAATTATTTCTGGTTCTTGTCCGTTCTGAACTTAAGTTATTGGCAGCAGCTATGATAGGTTTGCATTAATCATTAATGGTGTCCACGTCATTTTTTTAATATCTCCACAGAAATCGTGACGGCCATGGCACCGATCCTCCTCATCCAATCTCCTGGTATTATTGCTTGGACACACTGTACATGGTACAGATATAAGTGGATAGGATTGGAGAGAGGATAAGGATAAGAAGGAGGAGCAAGGTCAATGAACTGAAATATGACACCGGATGCTGTCTAGACAAAACCCGACACTGGATTTAGATTAATGAACTGAAACATGACACCGGATGCTATCTAAATGAAATATGATGCTGGATGTAGGTCAATGAACTGAAACATGACACCGGATGGTGTCTAGATGAAACCCGACACCGGCTGTAGGTCAATCAACTGAAATATGACATCGGATGCTGTCTAGACGAAACCCTACACCGGATGTAGGTCGATAAACTGAAATATGACACCGGATGCTATCTAGACGAAACCCGATACCGGATGTAGGTCCATGAACTGAAATATAACACCGGATGCTGTCTAGACGAAACCCGACACCGGATGTAGGTCAATGAACTGAAATATGACACCGGATGCTATCTAAACAAAACTCGACATTTTATTTCCTAGAAAAATTCCACACTAACAAAGATTATTATTTGATAAATTGTTTTCTTTGAAATCGTCATATCAGCTAAAACTGCAATGTAAATTGATACCTCATAAGTAATCAGAGAAGAGTTAAGATATGTGAAGGTCAAAGGTGTATCAAAGGTTTTCATTTCTAAACACCTGCATTTGTTTGTGTCAGCAAAAAATTAGTACTTTATTTCATAATTAGCGTTATCTTTTCACAATTTTGAATGTAGGATATAATACCATGTTAGTAATAAGTACATAATTTCTAATAAATAAAATTCCCCTCTACCTATTCAATGTGTTAAACTCTACATAGTGTAAACGTACGGAAGTGTGCTTTGCTATAAAACAAATATTTCTGTAAGTTCAACTTGTTACCTATCGTTTATTATAAACAATAAATGTACAATGTTGCGGACGGCTGCTCTTTTAGTCGGGGCACTTTTTTATAGTCGTGGGTTCTTGACTAGCAAACTGTTTAAAAAGATGTTAGAATTGGGCGCCACCTACAGAATAATCTGTTCGGTTTGCCTTTTCACCCCTGTAGGAGGATGATAAATTTTGCTGAAGTCAAACAGTTTGAAATAAAATACATACATAAAAAAATAAACACAGTTTATTAACTTGCCCACCAGTTGTTACACAGACGTGGAATTGAAGAAGTTGACATACAGAAGTGGAATTGAAGCCAGTTGACAAGTTCATCCGTTGTTGTTAACGTTGGAGATGACTCCGAGATGGGCAGCTTTCCTCTCGTACTGTATAGTGCCGCTTACAATCTAGATTTCTAAACTTTAGAATGGCCTTCTTATTTCAATTTTGATTTTTCAACAAATAAACTTTCCAGCAACGGTTAAACAAAATATTCCAACTTAGGAAATAGAAATTCTACAAATTCAATCGATTATTGAATTAATTGTTCATTTAATTAATTATCTGTTTAATTAATTGTTTATTTAAATTGTTTGTTAATTAATTAATTATTTATTGGCCTCTAAAGTTAAGAAAAATAACAAAAGAAAAGAAAAGAAAAAAAAAATAATTAGCATGTGCTTTAGCAAAGATCAAGGTCAGGTCAGGTATTTTATATCCTTAGTTTCAAAAAATATTGTTTAAAATGAAATCTACTATCGATAATAATCTTAATTAATTAAATATATTACCTCCATCCTTATTGATGACTTCAATTAAATTCAGATTTATTTTCAAAATGTGGCTTCGCACTATAACTAAATCTGTAATATGGAATACTTCAATCGACCAAAATCAGAACGAAAAGGGACTAGAATTTAGGTTCCTGTAGGTTTTATACGCTACAAAGATCTAAAAAACTCACTGAAATTTGATTGGTTCGGTTTCTATGTAATTTCGGGCTAATGTTCGTTCGAGATCTCAGCACATTGTTCCAATAGTTCGAATCGAATTGAATTATTCTGACAGTTACCTTAACCTTGCTTTTTGCCAAAACAAAGCTTATTACAATAAGTGATACTAATTAAATAATAAACTGTTAACAAATTACTAGAGTGTTATACAGAGTAGAAAAATATAACATAACGATATACATCGATGTAACTGGTTCACAGTAATGGTAAGTAAATAAATAATAAAATATTTATCGTACAAGGTGTTTAGGCTAACTTGAAGAAATCTAAAGTTACATGGTACACTGGATATGGTTTACACTTACTTAATCTACCGACATTATACAGGATGTGCAAAATACCTTGTTACTAGACGTTTCATATTGAAATTGTGACATTCTTAATTTTATAATAAAAGGAATGTTACAAACTTACAGATTTAATTTATTCGAAGTTTTACAGTGTATCACAACATATGTTCAGTTACCAAAAACTTTAAAAAAGTGATTAAGTTGGTGATCGTATACAGGAAAATTACCTGCTGGGAATTAATAATATCGTTCCTACTTGAGGCAATTTAATTATCGGAACAAAAAACATACCGGCATCGAGTAAACATCTATCTTATATGTATAGTCAGTGGCGGCATATTGGGAGAATTAATTAATTAAAAATATCAAAATGCCAAATAACGTAGTATGTGGATGTTGCAACAACCTTCTGCTAATCGCATCGAAGACGACAAAAACACAACACGATACCACAACTAAATGTTGAAAACATTAAACCAGTACTATTAGGACGTTTCACAGATGGCAAGAATCGACCAATTAAAATTAACTTAGAAGATCAGATATTTTCATTAATTTGTAGATCCCATGTGCTGAAAAGTCACCGATTTTGTAGAGGTATCTCAATTTTGGTAGATCGTACTCCCCGTCACATAGAACATTATAAGAAAATAAAGAAGCAATTGCAAGAAAGACAGGGTGCAGGAGAAGATAATATTAGGATCAAGTATATAAATGGCATACCTACAATTGCAAAGTTAAAATAGATGGGCCCAACAGTGACAATGAATTCCGATGCTCCTACCAGAATGTTCGTAGACTCAATAGCAAAGTTCAGTACTCCTTTTCAACTGTGAGTGATTGTGAATTTGACATGATAGCATTTGCAGAGACTTGGTTACATGAGGATGTGAATAGTATTGAACTATTTCCAGGTGATTATTATGTGTACAGAAGAGACCGCAAGTTCCAACAGAGGATCAACCTTTCTCAATTGGAAACTGATATTCCGGCCGTGAATGTCTTGGTTTGCAAATGTTTTCTAAATGCAAGTATATACAGTATACATAGTTTTATATGTACCACCCATAATATCAAATAATGATTTTGAACTGTTTTGTGAATCGTTAATTAATCTTGATTTTATGTATTCTGGAAATGTTATTATAATGGGTGATTTCAATGTCTCAAACCTTGTAAACATAAATGCTACTGATAGCAAAACTACTATTATTAGAAATTACTTAGATTTTTTTAATTTACAGCAAAGAAATACAATATTTAATTGTTCAAACAGACTGCTCGATTTGGTTATAACAAATGTAAATTGTAAGGTGGCGGCTGATGACGCTTCTCTGGTTGCTATTGATCCTTATCACCGTGCGCTAGTCATAAAAATGTTTAATATGCAAAAGAATAATTTTTCCTTTGCAACAAACGTGAATCAAAAAGCATATAATTTTAGAAGGGCAAATTTTCCGTCGCTTTATAATTCTATGTTGTAACGTTAAAAATTAACATCTTTATTATTTTAATTAAATACAGCAGTAGGCAACCATTAATTCAATACTTTGTAGTCTTTTAATAATAGTTTCTGGCGTAGATATTTGAAATGCACAACGCAACATTTTTGCGAGTTGGAACAAAAAAAGCGGAGCCGATAAAGATCATTTTTCGGGTCTTCGAGAATAGTTGAATTATCAGCAGGTGTAATTTTTACAAATTTTCCTTTTAAACAAATTGATTGTTTCCTTTTGGGATAGTAGAAAATTGTATCATCATTAACTGTGCCTATATCGTTTTAGAACGGTGCTAAAAGTGCATAGTTTCGGCTATATTGCTGGATTTTACTGCATCTGTATTAGACCCATGTGGTTAACAATTATCAGCTATTACATAAAAAATAGCCCACTATCAACCCACTCTTCAGCGACGGCTTTAAATGCTTAGTGCATCCGCTGCAGCATTACGAAAGCGAATACTGTTGATGTCTACAGTGCATTTGGGAAATATTTGGGAAAGTTGCAGTATACCGGCTGTCTGTAGTACACCGGCTGTCCTTCAATACGAAGCCGCCATTTTGTAGTCCAACTTCTAGTGACGCCCACAAAGATCAACAAACAGATAAGCTGTAGTTTTAAGACTTTTATTCTCTTGTTACGTAATAACAACGAATACTTTGTATTTTTTTATATTTAAATCCGTATGTAGTTTTCATAAAAGCTTTGGGTAATTCTTATCATTAACTTGGTATTTAGGTTGTACAATACAGGGTGTTTGCTATATTTTAGAAATTTTGGGCGCCACCCGATCACGAGCGGTTATACAATACTTTATTCCTCACTATAATAATATTACTAATAAATATACATTTTCATTCATTTGTTGCCGCTAATTATAATATACTTATTGTTGTATGTTTAATGCATATTTTTTTCCTTTGCATACTTGCTATTATTTACAGTAGATGTACTTAAAATCTTGTAACCAGGTTTTAACCAGGTGGCTTAGAAACGCTACCGTCAATTATATTGGTTACTGGCGCCCTCAATGACAAGAGGTCCAACTATTGTCGTTGGACAATTAACTCACGACCAGCTCCGACTAAGAGCTAGCTGGCGTTTCTGCCCATAGAGACCCGATCGGGTATTCTTTTTTAAATATCAATCGATATTAGTATATTTTACTCATAAAATAAAACGTGGCAAGAAATTTGGCGCCCAACGTGGGCCCGAGGAAAAATAAAAATATACAGGGTGTAACTTTGAAGGGGGGTCCGGTTTGGAGGGGTGGTAGAGTCCGTGTTCCCTAAATTGCTAATCTGAAATTAGATTTTTTTTAAATCAGATAAATAGCCGAGTTATAATTAATTTTTTAAACTGCACCCAAATTGCTATACACGTCGCCCCTGTACAGCGTCCGAGTTTCACTGCAGAACCATATCTACAGTGTTGCCAGTATGCCAGTTAGTTGTTACCAGTCTAGACGTCGGAACTTGTTCCGTCATTTTAGGGTCGCATTCCACGCAGCACAGCGCGACCGAAGCTGATATTTTATAATGAATTCAGTACATACGTAGCTTTGATGGTGTGCACTACGTGTTATTTATTTACATTACGTTCACGAGTACAAGTTAACTGTACACAATGTCACGACGGATACCGTGCAGAAAAACCACAGAAAAATGGATTCACGATTTGCCAGAGTTAGTATTTAATGGTACTGAATTACAATATGTACTCTACGTAATATTTCACTTCACTGCAAACGAAAATCAACCGTAAAAGCCAATATTCGCTCCGATTTAAAAGACAAGTATTTATGGTTAAGTGTTGACAAAACGACTACTGCTGGTGGATGGAAAATAACACGTTATAACAGGTGCATTGGTAGAAAATTTTGCCACAAGATCTCATCTGATCGCATCAAAAGTACTAGAACACGCAAATGCAGAAGCTGTAATAAAAATAGTGACACAGTTTGACATAATTGTAGAGCCGTGAAATGTGAAAATGAAGATTTTTTTTAGTGAGGTAATGTGAATGCAGAAGACAATAGTCTGGATATGCAAAACTACAGCTTCCAATTTATTGTAATGAGATTTCGGCGATGCGAGTCACTAGAAATAACACCAATTCAATGTAAATACCTATGTTTAACATATTTTTGCATGTATACACCTCAGACTGATAATAATAAACCGCCAATGATACGACAAGCTCCGACGTCTAGATGTTAAGTAACAGAGATACAAAAAAGAAAAAAAACTGCAATGAATAATGTTTTAAAAATATGCTTTTTTATAACATTGCGACTCATCAGTCATTACTTTTCTGTCAATCCTGATGAAGTATGGATCCTAAAACCATTTTCGAGTGTTGTAAAAATGTACGTAATGTACGTATAAAATACAATTTTTTTACTGATCTATTAACTAATTATTATTATTATATAATAGTATTGGTAGGTGGATTTTAATACGTTACCTACTAATTATTGCCAGTAAAATTTAATGTTTTAAAATAATTTTTGTTGTTTTATAAAATGTACGTAATTAAAAATAAGCAAATTATTAATCTGATAGCTTTAAAATGTTTAAAAAAAAATAGTTTTAGTACAAAGGATTTGATCGAGGATTTGATACTATTTTTAAGGGTTTCATCAATGTCACTTCGATAACCGTGACATTGACCTAGTTTATAAAATAAAAATATCGCATAAATACTGCACAGAATACATGAAACTAGACTAGGTCGTTTTATATAAAAAATATACAGATATGAGAGAGAGAAAGCAAGTTATCTGCGTGATTTTTTACTGAAATCGAGTTAGAATTTGTTTAATGCAGGGTTGTATTTTGCCAAGTTTAATTTCGTAATAATTTAAAGTGGTATTTTGTGGAATGTGTTATTCTATACAAGTGTATAATACCTTATACCTTATAAAGGTCAGTTTTCATTACCAAGTGTGTGTGGTATTATGAAAAAAATATATATACAAATTAAGAAAGAGCTAATATGTCTAAAGCTTCGTTTTTTTTTATCAAAATTAGACGGCGGGTGTATGAAAACGATATCAGATGGATTACCGCGATAGACATGTACCGTTTAAGAAAATGTCTGTATGATTAGTTCAACATTTAAGATATTATGAGATTATGAACGCCAATACTCTAATGTTGAGTAAAAATAAACTCGGAAAGTAATAATCTTGAACCAAATATTTTAAATGCCGTAGAAGAAGAATCTAAGTAAGCAAAAAGGATTAAGTATGTATTTATTTATTATTGAGTATTCTGTTAGTTGACTTGTTCCTGTTTTATAGTGTGTTATCAGTAAAAGAATACATTTTTTATTTTTTGTTTATATCGAATAATAAAGTGAACACCCACTACAAACAAATGTATGTGTCAAAAAGCAGTGCCTCACGAGTGGCGTGGGCCTTTTGCTTTCTAATAGAACTTTTTTCCAGCTTCCACTTCAATAATTAAATATGGCAACAATGCTGGTGATGCTGCAACTAGATATGCTCGGCTCTTGTTTGTCCAGTGGCGTAGTATGAAAATTGCGAAAAAAGGCAATAAAAAAATCAGTTTTTGCGACAGAATTTAAGAAAACAAACTTATGATGTGTTTGTAAAGGTCACGGGTACCCCCCCTCCAAACCGGAGCCCCCTTCAAAGTTACACCCTGTATAGAAAAGAAAATATTTTTTTTATATTTCAGTTTTCTGTAAGATATATACAGGGTGATGTTAAATAAAGTAGCAAAAATGAGACCACATATTCCTTAGGTGAAAATAAACCGATTTAACCTAACATACCTATATCCCAAGTCGCTTAATAAAAAAGATACAGGGTGTCAAAGTTAAAAATTTATTTTCGATATTTGGAGATAACTTCTTAAAATATTCAAATATTTACCTAAAATTTGTAAACCAGGGATTTTTGCGGGAGAGAAATTCAAATTTTTTTCTAATTTTGACGTCACTAGTAGAGGGCGCCACCTATGGCACATCATGTTTCTTTTAAATGGCAGAACTTTTTTGCAGCTTAGTGTATCCATCTGACTATGGAAATAATTGATTCTCCTACCTGTTTTATTTGAAAAATTATACCTTGCTAAAGTCGTTAGGAGTAACCATTTTTGAAATAATCCTATTTGAAATGCTGAGTGCACCGAGTAAAAACTATTTTGGTTTGAGGTAAAGTGCCTTTTCTGGTGAAGATACAGCAAAATTTCAAGAAGATCGGCGAGGTTTGATGAAACCATTTTTTTCAACAAAGCACAAAGATTTTATCAAAGCAGGCCGATCTTTTTGAAATTTTGCACATCTCCATAATTTACCGTTCTGAATAACTTTTTCAAATAACATTTTGCTATATTTTCAGTAAAAAAGTCAATTTACCTGAAACGATAACAGTTTTCAATCGGTGCACTGAATAATTCAAATACGATTATTTCGAAAACTGTTACTTCAAACGAGGTATATCTTTTTCAGATATAACAGGTAGGAGAATCGATTGTTTCAATAGTCAGATGGATACACTAAGCAGCAAAAAAGTTTTGCTATTTAAAAGAAACATGATGTGCCATAGGTGGCGCCTTCTACTAGTGACGTCAAAATTAGAAACAAATTTGAATTTCTCATCCGCAAAAACCCCTGGTTTACAAATTTTAAGTAAATATTTGAATTTTTTAAGAAGTTATCTACAAATATCGAAAATAAAATTTTAACTTTGACACCCTGTATCTTTTTTATTAAGCGACTTGATATATAGGTATGTTAGGTTAAATCGGTTTATTTTCACCTAAGGAATATGTGGTCTCATTTTTTGCTACGTTATTTAAAATCACCCTGTATTTCTGTATACAGCTTATCGGTTGTTTAGCAGGAAGTTGCGATAACAGTATTTAGTCTAAGTTGTCATTTTTGTCTTTATTGGCGTCGCGATGTAATAGACTCTCATGTTGCCAATAATATTATAGTTATTGATCTTAAGTATAGGTAAATAGGTATAGCATAATTTAATGTAGATTAATTTAGATAATAATTTTAGAAGCCGTTAAAATTCAAATAGTAGCAGTTCAGATGAATCCGATGTTGTCAGTAAGGCAGTATCGATGGCAGCTTGTCATAGTAATTCAATGAAGTCGGGACCGGTTTCGAAATGGAACGTGAGTAAATTTTTAGGTGAACCTTAACTTATCTTTAAATGCCTTTCTTGGAAAATAACTGAAACTCAACTTTTAAACTCTACCAGCGAATTATTTTCGGGCAAAACTTTGATATGGTTTCGTTCAATTCGAAGTAAAATACAATCTTGGTCTCAACTGGTAGATGAACTACGTATTCAATTTCAGCCGCCTTGGTTCAATGAAAAATTACTAAAAGAAATTAAACAGCGAACGCAAGGTTTTGAAGAATCTATAGGTATTTATATTGCAGTAATGAATAACATGTTGAATCGTTTAACTATCCGTTACTGAAGATGTTCGGTTAAAAATTATTCTACCGAATCTCGCACCATTTTACCAGAGTCAGTTAAGTTTAATCGATATTACCTCTATAAATTAATTATTAACATTAGGACGAAAGTGTATATAGATACCGAGAGACCTTCGACATCTACTGGTGTTAATGAGCTTGTCTGTTGGAATTGTAAGTTATCTGGTCACAGATCACGTCAGTGCACTAGTTCCACTAAAAATAAACATTGTTTTCGGTGTGGCAATCCTGATTATACAGTGCGAAGTTGTCCAAAATGTAGAAATTAGTCGGGAAACGCAAACCGGAGACGTTAGATGAACGCATAACGGCCTCCTCGTCGGGTGTAAAGGTCAGTGGGACACAGTATACTCATTCTATTTTAAAACCAGATTCCTCTCAAATCGCCATTTTAGATTACACTTTAGCACATGCTGAGGGCGACGAGCGACCATATTTGGAGATATCAATTTTAGGTAGTAAAATGTTAGACTTATTATATTCCGGCGTATCTAATACTATTATCGGTGGTAACGGTTGAAAAATTTTGAGTAACTTAAACCTCGAGTTAAATTCCAAAGATATAACTTCGTGTACGGTAGCTAATGGTAACAAACGTAATAGTATAGGTTCTTTGATCCTACCGTTTCAACTTCAAGATTGAGTAAAGCTCATTAAAGCTTTAGTTATCCCATCGCTTCCTCATACACTCATTTTGGGAGCTGATTTCTAGAGAGCAATGGAAATGGTTCCTGATTTGCGGCACGATGCGTGAAAATTTTCAGATAGTTGCGATAACTTTATTGATTCCGTGGCCTTACAATCTCAATCTACCTTATCACTGGGTGACGAATTAGGATGTACCACTTTAATTGAACATGATATAAAAACTTCGTCTTCTCCAATTAAGCAGAGATACTATCCGGTATCATCGATTATGCAGTCTCACATTGACAAAGAGTTGGATAAATTGATATCTCAAGGTATTGTCGAGAAATCGAGTAGTCCCTGGTCATCACCTATTATACTTACTACTACTAAAGAAAGATCAGAGTTACAGATTCTGCGTCGACTATCGGAAATTAAACCGAGTAAGTGAACGTGACGCTTATCCGTTACCCTACGTATCTGCAACTTTGAACAAATTACGTGATGCTAGATATCTTCTTTAGATATAAAATCAGCGTATTTTCAGGTCTCTCTCCCAGAAGCCTTGCGTCGCGTCCTTTAACCGCATTTACCATTCCAAATCGTGGATTATTTCAATTTAAGCGTTTATTTATGGGTTTAGCCAATTCTCCGGCAACATTTCAAAGATTGATTGATCGCGTCCTTGGTCCAGAACTCGAACCTCACGTCTTTGTCTATTTAGATAACATTATTATTGTTACACAGACCTTTGAAAAATATCTTTCTATTCTCGCGGTAAGTTTTTAAACGCCTTAAAAATGCTAATCTGACATTGTCAAAAGAAAAATGTTTTTTTTGCTGTAGACCAGAATTACGGTATCTTGGGTATGTCATCGACTGTAACGGATTACACGTGGATCCTGATAAAATTAAAATCATCATAAATATTCCCCCTCCAACCAATATTTCAGAAGTTAGGAGAATCATTGGATTAGCTTCTTGGTACCGTAGATTTGTGCCAGATTTTTCTACCCTCATGGCACCTATTTCTAATCTACTCCGTAAAAATAAACCTTTCATTTGGGACGAACTATGTGATAATTCTTTTAATGCATTGAAAGAATATTTAATTACCGCTCCCGTATTGTCATGCCCAAACTTCTCTCTTCCCTTCACGATACAAACAGATGCATCAGATTTCGGAATTGGGGCAGTCTTAACGCAACAACATTCGGAATGTGAAAAGGTTATATGTTATATTTTTCGTTCTCTCACTCGTCCGGAGCGCAATTATAGTACTACGGAACGCGAGTGCTTAGCTGTGTTGTGGGCAATCTAGAAGCTTAGGCTATATATTGAAGGCTTTAGGTTTACAGTGGTTACCGATCACTATAGCCTGGTGTGGTTAAATAATTTATCTACTCCTATTAATTTATATATTAATTATTCAACTGCTTTTGAGCTATTAATAGTATCAATAAACAAATAGCGTGAGTTTTTATAGTGAGTTATTATAACTCACGCTGGGCTTCTACAATGATAATTCGGTATGTAAATAGTGTACGCAGAAAATTCTTGGAAATTTTTAAGCCGATAAATACGTTCCATTGGTGTAAAATGGAAAGAATTTTTAACAAGTGGAAAGGAATGAATAATTAAAAGATTTTAAAATTATTAAATTGCCAACGCGTGTCAGTAGGCGGAACTGTCAATTATTATCATTGAGGGGACTAATGTCATTTGATATTTTAACAAAATAATTTTGACGTTTTCAAATCAATTTTCTTTGTCGATACTTGTATCTTAGTATTTATCGTTATAGTTGTACACAAAGTATAGTATTCAACTTGCGGTAATGGTCATAACTCACTTGATGAATTACAGCACTCGCCTGCGGCTCGTGCTGCAAACTCTTCATCTGCGTGAGTTATGACCTGCATTACCACTCGTTAAATAATATACTATTACAATCCTCTACCGGTCGACTTGCGCGTTAGGCAATACGCCTACAACAATGTGACTATGTTATTGTACATCAGAAAGGCAAGGAACACGTAGCTCCTGACGCGTTATCTCGATCAATCCCTATTATTGATACTATATCTATTTTTAACTCAGTCCCTCCCAAAATCGATAATTCATTTTCTAGTCTCCAATTATCATCGGAAGATAAGTGGTATAGCAAGTTGAAAGTAAAAGTTACGGAAAATCTTCGAAAGTATTCTGCTTGGCGAGTATTAAATGAGAAACTCCATAAGCATGTGGCTTCTCTATATCCTGAGCTGACTAGAGAGTATGATTGTTGGTGTGAAGTAATACCGCGTAACAGTCGTCAGAAATTAATTAATGATATCCATAATACTTTGTGCCATCCAGGAGTTTATAAGACCTTCCATAAGGTAAGCGAAGATTACTACTGGCCAAAAATGCGCAGCGATGTAGCCTCCTTTGTTCGTCATTGCATTGTCAATCTATTAAGCATGAACAAATACATCCGGCATGTCTTATGCTAGTACACAAACTAGTATTTCTCGTCCGTTTGAATTACTTTGTGCTGGATATGGCTATCAGTATATTTTAGTCGTCACCGACTGCTTTAGTAAATTTCCTATCATATTTCCGTTGCGAACAGCAAAATCTCCTAATATTGTCAAATTAATAGAAGAACAAGTATTTCTTTTATTTGGAATTCCTAGAGCTATCATAGTAGATAATGGGGTGCAATTTAGGTCAAAAGAATTTTTAAAACTTATGAAGTTCTATAATGTCACAATTAAATATACTGCCTTGTATCATCCTCAAGCTAATCCTTGCAAGAGAATTAATAAAGTTTTAAAAAACTATGTTACGTTTTTAGTATCCGAAAATCATCGAGAATGGGATATTCATTTGGAAAAGTTGGTTATTCTATTAGGTCAACGAAACATGTAGTTACCGGTTTTACGCCCAACTTTATTAATTTTGGTCGAGAAACTTCTTTAAAAGGTAAACCCTTGCATGATGAGCCATCCAATTTGATCGGTATTTGATCAATAATCAATGTTCGACCGGATTTCCTCGTATCTATGCAGATGTAAAATGTTTATTAGCTAAAGCATATGAGCACAATAAAAAGTTTTATGATCTTCGTCGTAGAGCCACTCAATTCTTAGAAAATGAATTAGTTTGGAGACGTAACTATGTACTTTCTGATAAATTTCAGTATTATACTTTAAAACTCACTCCTACATTTTTAGGTCCTTTTATCGTTGCAAACGTATTTCGCCATGGACATACGAGCTAAAGGATTCAAATAATAAATATTGTGGAGTTTGGCCTGCCAAAGATTTAAAGGTACACCCGCCTGAAGAATAGTGAATAGTTTTAGATAGTTTAGCTATAAAAGATGAGGGGAGAAAGTGGGGTGAGAATTTGTAACGTTAAAAATTAACATCTTTATTATTTGAATAAAGTACAACAGTAGGCAACCATTAATTCAATACTTTGTAGTCTTTTAATAATAGTTTCTGGCGTAGATATTTGAAATGTATAACGCAACGTTCTTCGAGTTGAAACAAAAAGAGCGGAGTCGATAAAGACCACTTTTTGGGTCTTCGAGAATAGTGTTAATAGAGTTAATAGTGTAATTTTTACAAATTTTCCTTTTAAACAAATTGATTGTTTCCTTTTGGGATATTAAAAAATTGTATCATCATTAACTGTGCCTATATCGTTTTGGGACGGTGTTAAAAGTGTATAGTTTCGGCTATATTGCTGGATTTCACTGCATCTGCATTAGACCTACGTGGTTAACAACTATACTATTACGAATAACCCACTATCAAGCCACTCTTCAACGACGGCTTTAAATGCTTAGTGCATCCACTGCAGTATTATTACAAGTACTATTTTTTCCATCAATAAGCTCTTGCATTACGAATACTGTTGATGTCTACAGTGCATTTGGGATATATTTGGGAAAGTTGCAGTATACCGGCTGTCCGTAGTATACATGCTGTCATTAAATACCAAGCCGCCATTTTGTAGTCCAACTTCTGGTGACGCCCACAGAGATCAACAAACAGATAAGCTGTAATTTTAAGACTTTTATCCTCCTGTTACGTAATAATAACGAATATTTTGTTTTTGTTCTATAGTTAAATCCATATGTAGTTTTCACAAGAAGCCTTGGGTAATTCTTATCATGAACTTGTTATTTAGGTTGTACAATACAGGGTGTTTGCTATATTTAAGAAATTTTAGGCGCCACCCGTGATCACGAGCGGTTATACGATACTTTCTTCCTCACTATAATAATATTACTAATAATAATATACTTATTGTTGTATGTTTAATGCATATTTTTTTCCTTTGCATACGTGCTATTATTTAAAGCAGACGTATTTAAAATCTTGTAACCAGGTTTTAACCAGGTAACTTAGAAACGCTAACGTCAATTATTTTGGTTACTGTTGCCCTGAATGACAAGAGGTCCAACTATTGTCATTCTACAACTCACGACCAGCTCCGACTAAGAGCTAACTGGCGTTTCTGCCCAAAGACCTTAAGGACACCACAAGATCGAGTATTCTTTTTTAAGTATCAATGGATATTAGTATATTTTACTTATAAAATAAAACGTGGCAATGTTACAAATAGATTGGTCATTTCTACTTAATTTAACTGATGTTAATATTGCTGTTTGAAGAATTGTATAAAATAATTGTTCAACTATGTTCAACATGCACGTCAATTTCCTAAGTGAGATCTGAGACTATTAAGAACATTAAAGAAAAAGCTAGAGTATTAAAAAAGTATAGAAAAACTCGGAATGAACAATTTCTGCACGAATTTAAAATTTTAAGACGGAAAATAAAATCGCAAGCAAAACATAATTATTCAGAATACATTGAAAATATTCAATATTCCATCAGACATGAACCTCAAAGATTTTGGTCACTTATACATTATAAGAATGAATCATCTAGAATTCCCGGTATTGTACATTACGATAATAATTCATATGAGAACCCATAGGATATTGTAAATGCATTCCGTCATTTTTTTAGTAGCATATATACATCTAGCGAACATCAAGATATTTTTACAACTACATCACCATTATGTAACATCAATATAAAATCAATATCAGAGAATGAAATATTAACTGCTGCAAAAAAATTGAAAAATAAAATGACCTCAGGTCCAGACAGCAAGTTATGCGTGTTTTCGTAACAGCACTGTTTTTAAAAAATCTAACTAAACTTTATTGATTGAAAGAATTACAAGTTGATTCTAAAAACAGGACTTTATTGTTAAGCATCTAAACAACAAGTGTCTGTATAAGCGGTTTCTAGGATTATTCTACTTATCTACATATATCATATTACATTAGATAAATCGAGTGCACCGTACTGCTAACTCCTCCGGTCCCAAATGGCGCAATAACCTTCTTAGGTTATGCGAAATGGTGTTTCATTTGCAAAAGGGTCTTCAGTTTTTGATTTTCATCATCTAGATTTACATGAGAAATTTGTAATGGTTCAAAATTAACATTAACAAGTTTTTCAGGATTATTATTATTTATCTCTGGCAAATAGCTATTTAACTGTTTGAAACAATTAAGAAATAATTGTTTTCTATTTCTTGAATTTTAATATCATTAATTGTTATACTATTTTTTTTGGGCAATTTTGAGTTTTTTGTTTTAATACTATTTGTAACACATGATTCACTATTAATACGTTCGGTTTTTGAAATTCTGCAAAAATAATTTTTATCACTTAACAAAATACAAGGTTTATCAAAAAGACTGTACGATTGATCGGAAAGTAAAAGGAACTTAAATTTGGGAACTGTAATATGGAGTTGGTAATCTGCTATGAGGTAGCATCTGGAATATTGATTGGTTTTCTTGTTTATGAGAATACATGTTTTGTTTGGATTACAAATGGACCGGTGAAAGGGTTTGCCGTTTTTGATCTGCCTTGTGCGTTTTTTACATATACTTTGTCTCCTACTTTATACTGTTGTAGGTTTTCTTGATATCTTTGCAGATTTTGACGATGTACTAATTCTTTTTCTTTCATTAAATTTTCTTTAACGATCTCATATTGTCCTTGTGTTGTTTTCCTGATTTCATCTATATAATTTTCATAGTGTTTTTGTTGTATATTTACAGAATAAGGGTTATCAGCGTTAATTTGTCCTAATAGAAGTTCATATGGGGTGAATTTAGTAGCGGAATGAATAGTGCTATTATAAGCAATAATGCATTGTTTCATTCTTGTCGAGTTCTTCAAATGTGCACTAATTAATTTAGTTATCCTGTAATGTTCTATGAGTGTAGAATGGAACCTTTAAATCACTCCATTAGACTTAGGATTTTGCGGTGTTGTTATATGGTGCTCAATTTTATATAATTGCATTAGATCTTTAATTAATGCATTGTCAAATTCTGGGCCTACGTCGGTAAAGGCATAGCAAACCTCTATAGCGTTCTTTGTTTGTATTTCATATGCCATTCCAAACTTAGTGAACGCGTCGATTATTGTTAAATATTTTGTTTTATCAATTTCAAATGTATCTAAATGTAATAGTTTCATTGGTTTTGTGGGAGTTGGCGTTAAATTAATATTTGCTGTTGGTGGTTGTCTATCATATTTGGCTAAATTACATACTTCACAATTTTCCGCTAAAAAAATCCGCTATATCTTTATCCATAAGTGGCCAATAAAATGTGCGTTTAAGTAAAGTGGTTATTGGTAAAATTCCTCTATGATTATATTTTTCGTGCGTATCTTTAATTATTTTAATTTTGTCGTCTTTGTTTATAATATGTCCTTTATGTCCCAAACATCTAATTAATTTGGGGCCAATGACATCAAATAATCCAATATAGGCTTCGCATATTACAGGGTACATTTCATCTGAACAGGTTATATAAATTAAATTCTTCTAGTTTTAATTTCCAGCGAGTTAATCGCGCATTACATTCTTTTAGATTTGCTAACCAGAGTAAAGGTTTATGGTCAGTTACTATTGATATTTTTCTACCGAAAATATATGGTCTATAATATTTTAGAGAGAATATAATTGCTAACAGTTTTTTTTTCCGTGGTGCTGTATTTTCTTTCTGTTTCGTTGAGTGTCCTTGAAGCGTAGCATATGGGTAGGTCTTCTCCTAATTTTCCTTGCGATAAAATTGATCCAATTGCTACACCCGACGTATCAGTAGTTATTATGAAAGGTTTGTCAAAATTCGGATATTGTAGCACAGGTGCATTGGTTAGAATTTCTTTACATTTTTCAAAAGCATTTATATATTCTTCGCTATAAGTAATTGTTGAATTTTTCTTTAGGCATTTGGTTAACGGTTTAGTTAGATGTGCGAAATTTTGGATAAATTTACGGTAGTATCCGACGAGTCCTAAAAATCTTTTAATTTTCTTGGTAGTCGTGGGAATTGGAAATTTTTGTATAGCTAATATTTTATTGGGATTTGGTCTGACACCTTGGGAAGTAATAACATGTCCTAAATATTCGGCCTCTCTTTTTAAAAATTCTGATTTGTCCAACTGGATTTTTAGGTTTGACGGTCTTAATCTGTCAAATACTCTCTTTAATCTTTCTATATGTTCGTCTAACGATGTTGAGAATATAATAATGTCATCAAGGTATACAAGACATATATTATTTTGTAATCCCCTCAATACATGATCCATTACTGATTGGAAAGCAGCGGGGGCATTGCGTAGGCCAAAAGGCATTCTTTTGAATTGATAATGCCCGTTATCTACTGTGAAAGCAGTCTTTTCTGCGTCTTCATCATCCATTTCTATCTGGTAAAATCCACTGGCAAGATCGAAGGTTGAGAAATACGTACAATTGCCTAATTTACTTAATAGATCTTCAATATTTGGTATGGGATATTTGTTTTCAACTGTTTTATCGTTAAGTTTCCTGTAATCTATGACGATCCTAAATTTTTGTTTGCCACTGGCATCTGCCTTTTTAGGTACAATCCATATTGGTGAATTGTAAGGTGATATTGATTCTTGGATAATATTTGTTTTCAGCATTTTTTCCATTTGTGTTTCTACTACTTCTTTGTATATATGGGGATATCTATAATTTTTTGTATAAACTGGATTTTCGTCTGTTGTCCTAATTTTATGCTTTATTTGGCTGGTAAACGTTAGGGGTAGATCTTCGTGATGAAATATGTCCTTGTAGTCATAACATGTTTCGATTTTTGCTTTTTCTTCCGGGTTCAAGTGTGATGTCCTTAAATTATCTTCTAAATTTGTTGTCAATAATTGTTCGACGTAATCTTGATCCATTGGTATATTTTCTTCCATCATTTCGATGTTATTTAAAAAGTCTTGTGTAAATGGCTTAATTTTTAGTGGTTTGTCGATTTGTAGTGTTTGAGTCTCTTCAGTGTTGTTTGTTATAGTTGTTATTATGAAATTGTTTTCAATTTTGACAAGAGCTGTAGGTGTTTCTAAACGATTTTTAAAATTTTGGTGAGAAATAATGCCTTCTTTGTGCTTCGATTGTTCTACAGGTAATTTAGTTACAATTTCTGTTTTAGGTGGCACTGTGATCCTTTTACATTCTTGATTAGGCATATTTAGAGCAATAGTTGTCTTTCCAGTGATTAATTTATTTTTATTTATATTAATTTGTGCTTTGAGATTTTTAAGCACATCTATACCTATTAGACCTCCAAACTTTGGGTTAAAATCAAACAGATAAAATTTATGTTCCTTGAATGTGTTAAATGTTTTAGGCAATTAAATTTTTACACTTTGTTCATGTGTAGATACGCCATGGGCTGTTTGTATTGAGAAATGATCAACGGAAATTTTATTTTTAAAATATTTTTCTGCCAATTCTGGTTTAATTAAACTTTTAGTAGATCCAGTATCTATGAGAAAATTAGCTTTCAAGTCATTAACGTAAATATATGGTAGCTGTGTTTCTATCAAAGAATTAATATGTATTATTTCGGTGTTTTCGGTGTAGGGTCCTGCTGAAAGTCCTGATTTTCGGATTCATTTGTTGAAATTTCTTGTTCCACCGGGTATGTTTCTGTTTCTAAGGATTCTTCAAAATTTCCAATATTGGGTTGGTAAAAATCTTGATATTGTTGCATGTAATAGGAATTAGCTTCGTAATGATCTACAGGGTATTCTTCATATTCTTGGTAATCTTGATTCACATCTGAGTAGTGCAATTCTTCGAAAACATATTGGGGCCGTTGATAATTCGTTCTGGGGGGAATAGTTCTTTGTATATTTGTATTTCCTGATGATGTATCCATTGGAACAGGGTAGTTCTGTGATCTTCTTTGACTAAAATTTGTCGAATTATTTTGTTGGGTATTTTGGGCGATTTGTGGCCTGAAAGGTGTTGGATTTGGATTAGAACGTTGAATTGCCTGTTGTTGCCAATAGTTTGGTCTGCTGGGCCATTGATACGGACGATTAAATTGATTTATTGGTGGTCTAATTGGTGCTGTAGTAGTTCTTGCATTATAAGTAGGTAAAGGAAATCTTCTAGGCATCTGAAAATGGTTCATTTGTGGGTTTCTATTCATGGCTGGTAGATGGTTAGGTGATTGTGTCGTTTTTCTTATATAATTTAAATTATTTTCATCAGAGATTGCCTGCAGTTGAATTTATTTTTGACAGTAACAGACTGAGAGTGTCTTGGCACTTTTCTCCGAATCGTAGGGATGATTCATTATTTTCTTGTTTTAACATAATCAGGTCTCTCATAAGAGCGTCTTCATCTCGTTGATCGCCGAAGGTAAATAAAATTGCTTCTTTGAGTTCGCGCCATGTTTTTAAATTTCGTACAGCAATTAATTGAGCCGCTCTTCCTATCAATTTACTTCGTATATGGGCTACCACAAATGAGTTGAAATTTACGTCATTCGGTCTTCCAAGAATTTCTATTACATTTTCACAAGCCAAAATAAAATTTGAAATAAGTACAGGGTCTCCATTAAATGGTGGAATTGTATCGATGGTTGAGCCATGTTGTTTCGGTTTAAAATATTGCTTCTATTACTTGTGGAAATATTGGCAATTTGATTAATTATATCTTCTATATCGTTGTCTCTTATCGACATTAAAATCTATAGTCTAGATGTTAGTAAATTCACTTTGTTTTAATTCTTATTTTAAAATGTGATGCAAGTTATACGTTTAATCACAACGAGGGATGTACTTGAAAAAAATCAAGCAATGCTCTATCGCAACAATGTACAACAATTATCAGCGGGACAATTTATTTAGAGTTTTTAAATTTTAAAATGTATTTTACAGTGTGACTCAAGTTGTATGTTTAATCACAACGAGGGATATACTTAAACTAGTCAAGCAATACTCTATCGTGACAATGTACAACAATTATCAGCGGGACAGTTTGTTTTATTTGTTTGTTTTAAGATCTTATAACTAATAAGCTGTTAATTTTATGTCACAAAGTTGGTCTTAGCCTACTCAGTTCAGCCAATTACAACTCTGAAAAACATAAAAATCCGTGAAAGCAAAAGCGAAAAAATAAAAATTTTGGGGGTTTTCTGGTTAAATGGGATCGGGTAGGTGGAATTTCGTTCAGGGAATAATGATCAATCGTACTTACATTAAAAATGTTGAGGATGTCTTCATGTCCTGGTTTTCCTTTTGTTGAATTCGTTGATTGTTCTTTCTTCTCTAATTATGAACTACTTCTTCGCCGCTGGGCCTGGCGTTGACCTGGGGTACTTCTTTCGTTCGCTCAGGGGGGTAACGTCGAAGTAAATGGTTGAAACCAACGTCGATTTTCAATTTTTGGAAAAAAGACTCTTCTCAGGTATCCCACTTCTGACACCAGTTACGCGTGTTTTCGTAACAGCACTGTTTTTAAAAAATCTAACTAAACTTTATTGATTGAAAGAATTACAATTTGATTCTAAAAACAGGACTTTATTGTTAAGCATCTAAACAACAAGTGTCTGTATAAGCGGTTTCTAGGATTATTCTACTTATCTACATATATCATATTACATTAGATAAATCGAGTACACCGTACTGCTAACTAGCATACCACCATTCTTGGTAAAAGACTGTATTGGTGCATTGATTAAACCTTAATTTGAATTGTGTAATCTAGCTCTAAAAGCCAAAATATTTCCAACTAGATGGAAGGAAGTCAAAGTAGTTCCTGTGTTTAAAAGCGGTAATAAAGCTGAAGTAACTAATTACAGATCAATTTCCATCTTATCAAATTTTGCTAAACTCTTTGAAATAATAATAGTATACAATAAAATTTATCCTTTGGTACGTCATCACATTTCGGAATATCAATATGTCTTTATGAATAAATACTATTACAAATTTAGCAGTTTTTTCACAGTTCACATCAAATATATTAGATTGTCGTGGGCAAGTGGACGTAGTCTAACCGACTTTTCCAAAGCATTCGATGGTATTGATCATTCAATTTTGCTTGGGAAATTGGAATGCTTTGGTTTTAACTCAGAATTAATACAATTTTTCAAATCTTATTTGTTTGAAAGATTGCAGTGTGTTTTATAATGGATTTTGTAGTAGAAAGGATTGGAGAGAGGATCAGGATCAGGAGGAGGAGCAAGGTCAATGAACTGAAATATGACGAAATATGATACCGAATGTAGGTCAATGAACTGAAATATGACACCGGATGCTATCTAGACGAAATATGATACCGAATGTAGGTCAATGAACTGAACTATGACACCGGATGCTGTCCAGACATCAGGTGATTTCTATTTTTAAACATGATCAACGACACCGGGTGCTAGCATCAGCGGTTTTTATTTATAGACTAAGGTCAATAACCTGTAACAGACGGTGACCTTGAATATGACATCGGATGCTATCTAGACGAAACTCGACACTTTATTTCCTATAAAAATTCCACTCTAGTAAAGATTATTATTTCATAAATTATTTTCTTTGAAATCGTCATATCAGCTAAAACTGTAATGTAACTTGATACCTATGTGAAGGTCACAGGTTAATAATTTTATTACATCCGGTATTGCATCATTTCTAAATACCTGCATTTGTTCTGTCAGAAAAAACTTTATTTCATAATTAGCGTTATCTTTTCTTAATTTTAAAGGTATTATATAATACCATGTTAGTAATAAGTATATCATTTCTAAAAAAAAATTCCCCTCTACCTATTTAAAGTGGTGGGGATTACTCCATAAAATAACGTTAGAAAAAAATTTGAAACAGTCGAAAACAAACAGTGTTGTGTAAAATACTATTGAGTTATAGTGTGTAACCAAACAAAGCCAGAACAATGTGGGCAGCTTATGTAAAAGAGATCGAAGTAAAATATTTGGATAGTGGTATTCGAAATCTACGTCAGACCGTCTCAAATCTTAAGTTTGATGACGATCATGAAGCCATTTATGGTATGGTGTTATTAATTTGGGCATGACGGGAATGCTTCATGACATTAAACATTTACTGGACAGCCATTTAGCCAATAAAATTCCTGTTAGCGAATGGGAACAAGAATCTGATGGCCAAGAGGAAAGGGATGTAGAAATGAATCAGCAATGAATCTGTACTAATATAATACATATTAAATTTCATTATCATAAAGTCGTTTTATTATTTCTTATAAATTATATATCACTACCAAAAAACAATCAGTCTGTCTTTAGAAGAAATAATGAATGCTTCACAATTAATAGTTCTGCAAACAATTTTGAAGAGTTCGCTAATTATACAGCGACCTTATAACTCCAAAGAGGTGTTTATTTGTTTCAATAAAAATGGGACACGAAATGAATGTTGGCCCTATAATTGGAAGAGAATGAAACCTGATACAAATAATTATCAAGAAATGTTCAAATCATCCATACCTACAAACAGTACTAGATACAAGTTGAGAATAAGAAGATATAATGATGTAATGACTCTGATTGGCTGGAGCTTTACAGTAAACCCCTCACTTCTAATAACTTTAGTCATACCATAAATAGTGAGTGTGGAAGAGAATACGGAACAAATACCTTTCTCATATGGTATATAATGATTTGTTTTTCGTTGTTGCTCATTGTTACGTATTTTCAAGTAATATGTATGAAGAATTGTGGTGTGTGCAATGTATTAATGGAGAATTGATAAAAAAACATCAAAACGGTAAGTCGTTGTATGACTTTACTCAAGAGGAGCTCACACATTTTTCACTATACTATCTAATTGAAAGGGCTCATCCCATTGAACTTTTGCATTCATGGCCAAAGCTTCCAAAAGAGTATAGAGAAAATTTCAGCCTACAAGTACAGCTATCATGTTTCATACACCAGAATGGCATATACACGTCGATGGATCTGCACCATCACAATCTAAATGTCACATGTGTAAATGGAGTCTTCATCAATATTAATTATATATAAAATATGTAAAATAAATGAATAAAACTTTTGAAATATTATTTTCTGCTTTTTTATTTTAACAAAATTATAAATAGTTCAGAATTAAAAAAAAAACAATGTTAGGGTACGAGACTTGAATTCACAAATCTGTTAAAGCATAGATCTTAATTTCAACACCTTAGACCACTCGACCAACCTAACCGATGAAACAATTGAAACAAACATAACTTTTATTATAATTTTTTATTGCATCAAATTCACAAATTTAATAAATTTAAATCAAAATTCCATTCCACTTCATCATCTTGAACATCTAATAACTTTTCAGCTTCTTGTATGAAAAGTTTTAAATTTGTATTGGCATCATCATTAAGAAGATAATGCCCCCAAGATCTGGTCGTTATCCCGTTAGGTTCAACATACCTCTTGTCATCATCTGAAGAAAGGACAACTTTGTTCTTCAGTTCAGTGTAAATGGTGTGTAATGTAGATTTAAATATATACATTTTGCGGAATATTTTACCACCCTTTTCGACGATTTCTACATAATCAGAAAAATTTATTTCTTTTTTGATAACACTTTTTGATATACCCTTTGCCTTCTTCGTTACATCATCGGCTTTAACACAATATGCTTTGGCACCTGTACCATAAACGGTCTCTATAGACCTTCCAGCATATTCATCTTTAAATCTACCAACTACTGACTCTGTCTTGGGCATATTATGGATATTGTCTACAGTATAGTTAGAGGTGCCAAATATTGAATGTTGTTTTTGATGTCATTATATGGGTTGTCCGTGAAAAGTTCCAAAATTAGGGAATCTGTATCGGTGTACAAAACTCTAACATCATCTCCATATTTAGGTTTGACATAGCCATACAGAAATTCGTAAACGATAGTTTTTGAGATATTCAAAATTGAGAAGCCTACATAAAGTGGTTTATCATATACTGTTTTAACTTTCTCCAGCTGCACTGCTATCAGATTTTCATCAAATATGGAGCATGTTTTGAAATGTGGTAGTACTATTAAAGCCCTCACCCCCAATTGCTTAGTCTTGTTCTCCCAGCAAGAGCAAATCTTAATATTTTCTCTCTTATCAACATTTTCCATCGTTGTTTCAAAAATTGAATTTACCATTAATTTGAAGAGGTCCTTTTCAAATTCTCCCTTACCAAAATTTCTAAGTTTAGTGTTTAAATCTATATAAGGGGCTAACCACGCTGATTGAGAAAATTCTAAGATCCTATATATTTTTCTCAATTTGAGTCCATATTTTAAACACTGTTTCAGCGTTTTGTAATGTATGACATAATTATGTTTATCATACAAGTTAGGAAATGATTTTGAAATTTTGGATTTTGGTGGAACCATTTGTTCTGGGCAAAAAGATAGATCGTTGTGTTTGTCATGGACGTTTGATGGATATTCCAAATCTACTTCTAAACCATAGCCTTTAGCTGAATGGTCGTCAATGGTGGAACAATCAAAGTTTTCAATTTTATTGATCTCCATCCATCTGAAATCACCAGTAGGTAGATAGTTTTTCATGGCTGCTCCGTACAAGTTGGTAGCATCCAGATACATGATATATGATGTTGGTTTTGTAGGGTCATAGGCAAAAATTTATTATTTGCCTCAGATTTCCTCTTACTACATTGAGATACACCTCCACGAATTGATTTCCGAAAGAAATGTAAAGTATCTATCAGTAAGGAGCTCTAACCTAAGTCCAGTATAAAACAGCATTGCATCCCAGCTCAATGAAGGTGCTGTCAAGTAATGAGCCGGATTCAATTTTATTGCTCCAAACACACTTTTCTAAAATTCTCGAATACATCAGCTAGTAACAGGACATCTGATTTTAGATAAAGATCTGCATATTCTTCTAAAGTTTTACAATTGAAGGTTGCCCATACATCTTTGACTCTGTTATAATCTTCATCAGAAAAAGCCTCATTAGTCAAATCATTATAAAATTTTTCTTTCGGAGGTAATGTAGTTCCTTCCAATTTTTCAAAGGAGTGCATATAACTGTAAGGAAAAACCCCTTTCCGCCGGATTAATTTAAACTTCTCTTCGTCTGGAAAATAACTTCGGGTCTCAACACACTGATGGGATTCCAAAGTTTGGCTTAATTTCTCTAGGAACTTGGACAGAAATCGAAAAGAATCCACAAATTTCAATCTCAAGTATGTATTTGGCTTCTTTGGATCCCCAGATTTCTCCACAAGGATAGACTTGGAAAATGAGATGTACTTTTCTTTGTTTTGTGCAATAACAGAAATGTTTTCATTCTTGGTAGCCAATTTCTTAATGAAAAGCGAGGAATCATAGTTGAGGTTGTGGAAGAAAACTGGTATGAATTTTGGAACTTTGTAGTTCAAGTTACAAACAGAATGTGTTGCAAAATTGAACCTTCCGGTTAAATGGGAATGATCTCGTGCTTTTATATCCTAGGGCATAAATGGTTTATTGCAACTATGACAGTATGTTGCTGTATCATAAGCTATTTTCTCTTCATCGGTAAGAGGAAGCATTCCTTTGACATGTCTTAAGTGATTATTATATAACTCCATAGCTAATTTATCCAATTTTTCAATAAATACCTCTGCAGCATTGGATCCTCGGTACGTTTCAAACCTTGAGTACTGGTCATCAAAATTACACTTCACATAGAAAGCAAAAGAGTATGGCACATGTTCACTTGTTTGAACTGTGAATGATTTGTCATCGCAAGGCTCATTATGATTGATGGGTTTTAAGAAACTCTCAAAATCGGCATAGATAACGAATGGTATTGGCAGTCGTCTCTCAAAATTTTCGAATTTAAGGATATTTTCAGGAATGGATTCACCATATTTATTTACTTTTAAATCGGTTGTTGGTATCTTTGTACAAACATGGTTACAATCATTTTCTTCATGTGCTTTGAGTTGCTGCATTGTTCTAAATGATTGCAGACACCCATCAAAGATATGTATAGAACCATTTCGTCTTGATTTCTGTTTTGACACCAGTTTTGACAAGTTGGTTATTAGGCAGTAGTGATATAAATCACTATGATAAACTTGCAGTTGTATTAGATAAAAGTAATAAATTGATATGTGTAGATTGTCGGTTTAAAGTAAAATGTAAAGGTTCAACTACCTCAGTATGAATTTTACCATCTCTAAATTCGGATTCAATCCCAAATACATTGATGGAAATATTATTAAGCTTTTCAAATTTAGGAATGTCCTTCAACTTCATAGGAAACTCCATACCATTAAAATTTAATAGTGTCGTAATGTGGGTACGAACTTGTTTTCGTTGGATTACCTTATGGAGGAAATATTTCTGTATTAATGGACCATGCAAAACAAGCATTATCATTGTTTTTAATATTCATTACACCTCCTTTTCTTCCTAAGTATGTAGGTAGTTTAATATAGGAAGATGCCGAAAGCGGTGTATATTTATTTATGTTCACATCAAGAAACGTTATTTCCTTTAATGCCCATCCGGAAAGCCTCTCCTGAAACTGGGATGCTTGAGATGTCATTTCTTCTATAAACTCTTCAAACATTGTAAGTCTGTTGCTTCTGTCACAATTTTATTTTTGGTATTAAATGATTTTATTTCAGACATCTCCTTTTCAGCGATAATGTAAAGTCCAAACACCTCAAAATTTATTTTGAGAGCCTTATGTTTTTGTAAATGTTCACTAATAATGTCAAGCACTTTCTGTTTAATTTCTTCAAAAAAGTCCTTATAATCAATATGCATTTTAGGGGTTGTGAAGCGAAAATTTGCTATTCTGCTGGCAAAAGCACTATGCACTTTACACACACCATCTCTCGTACTAGTAAGTGATCGATCAATTCGTTTTTTATCAATGGACACTTTTTGTTTTTTGGATGGACCGGGAACTACGGGCATATCAAAACTTTTCCTCTTCAGACATGACTTAATATGGCGCACTAAATTGCTTTTGGTAGAAAAGCTGTTTTTGCAGTATTCACAATGTTTCTTGCTTGACGAAGACACAGTTTTATGTTGAAGAAATGGGCATGACTTACTAATATGCCTTAGTAAGTTAAACTTATTGACAAAGTTCTTTTCACAATGTTCGCACTTCATTGTTAAAGTTACAAATAATATTTAACTACACATCAAGTCAATTTTATACTTTATCCCCCACCTTTTCTGATGTTAAAATCTATCGAAAACACCTGGCGTCTAGACAGCATCCGGTGTAAAAGCCACCTGGCGTCTAGACAACTTCCGGTGTCATTTTCAAGTTTGTTGGGTGATTGACCCCGTATAGAAATAAAAACCACCTGGCGTCTAGACAATATCCGGTGTTGGGGTCTGGTTTCTTTGTTTAAATAAGTTCTGTTAATAAAACACATTAAAAATATTTTTTATTGTAAAATAAGATAATAACATAAAATTTTCGTAAAGAAAATATACATTGGTAAGAGAACAAATAGACTTTGGTTTTATATGGAATGGAATGGAACTGGTGATGGTCTTGCAGCTCATATACAGGGTTGGATGAATATTTTCTTATGTATGCCGCCTTTTCTTCTCCTTTCACGTATATTGCCTCTTCATGTGCAGTTAGCTCCCGAATAATGTTTGCAAATTTGTAATATGGAATGTATTTTTCATTCCAATTTATGCAATGATGGTTATTAGTTAGTCATGTAGCTTGCTTCTCTAAGTTTAGTGGTAGATGCTTTTTAGGAAATGGCGGTTTAAAAACATAATGGGATATTTTGGAACCATTATACGCTGCCATCTCTTTAACAATAAACTTGTGTTTATCTACCTTAATTCATTGAATGTCTATAACTAATGGCATATTTTTAAGCTTGTTAATTTTCTTGTTACACTAATTCTTAAACTGCATGCTTCAATCACTCTTCTTAAATGTCTGAGTTTTATTATATGTTTTTGCAAAGCCTTTCTATACTTGGATTTCATGATAAACTAAACGGCTTTTATATATCTTACGCTATTAAATAGCTTAGACCTGTCTGACAATTTTGGTTAAGGGATTATATCGAAATAAACGGTCATATAAAATTAAACAATATGCTGCAGTGTCTTTGGATATATTTTTCCTTGTTTCCATTTCGAGTCATACTACTACAGATGATTACTGTATAGCTTCCTTTTGATGTGAGCAGTCGATGTGCGCAATAGATGCAATCGCCATGAATTCGTCGGGATTAAATATTAGTGTATTTCCTGTTTCATATAAAAATGTTGAAATTTTGCATACATGTCATATAATGTTGCGTACTTATTGTTTTTAAAGTCAAGAAATAGGTCATTGTAAGAACGTCTTTCAGAATTAAAAAAATCATATATTCGTAAGGTTACAATTATCAAATTTACTCACATTAGATGTAACTTTGTTTTTCTTATCTGTTTGCAAAGCCACAATTATATGGCGTAGATTTCGAGTTTGGTAGCAGTTTTCACAGGTCAAGTATGCATGCTAGTTTCGGCAAGGGAAGGATATTCTACCAGTTCCCAACTTCTAAACGGCATCAATATGTCCTGATTATCATCTAAAATTTTTGTAGTAGTAGATTAGCAGTGCAGTAGCAGTAGATCTTTTCTATATTAATTTTTGGTTGCTCATTGCTGGTTTTTGCCGTTACTGCATCTACATCATTATTATTTCGAATCAGAACCAATTCCTGTTCCATATTCAATATGACGTTTTTGTAGTCTTCAAAAAAGCCCATCAACATCTTCAGTAGAATGGATACATTAAATTTGCCTGTATTAGGTATTAAGCTTTCATTAGGAAACCATCCCGCATTTTGCAGTTTGATACTTTCGCTTTTATTCTAAGAGAAGTATCCCTTAAGGGTTGATGTTAATCCTACATTTCGAACAGAATCAATAATAACATCATTCATTTCATATCGAATTTCTCTAAAAATAAAACTGAAGGCATTATTTATCAGTTTTAATTCAGCAATCTTCTTTAGTAAACGCTCCCTCCAAGTACAGCATGCTCTCACATGGTAGTGTATAGGCATCAAGTTCTTAAATTCCCATTCTAATCTCATCATTGTAGTCAAATTTAATAGGCACGGAGGGTTGGTAATTATGATACTCAAAGTCGACAATGGAAATGTCAACGAGAGGCTATTGCTTAACGTTTAGGATATCCATTATACGAGTACTTCACAACCAAGTGCCTTTAAAAATCTCTTATTTTCGCGTGTTACTTTAATAACGTTTTGTCCAAAAATTTTGTAAGTAATGTGGAACGTTATAGCGAACTACCATATTTTACAGTTGTTTAAGATGTAGTTTAACTGTAATAGTTTCCTTTCGAAAATTTATAAGATTTCCGTCCTGGTCATGTATTCTTACAGTGATGTTATTAATCGTTCTGACGGTCACAGGGAAATATAATATATTTAAAGGTGACTCCACCACTTTATAACCCGATGCAACAACGGGAAAAAATTGGTGAATGATGAGGACAGGCTTTCCATTAGAATAAGAACCAACTGCTAAGTTGCAGTCTATACATATGGCATTAACTTTGATTATTTGTACAGGGAAATCTGACTCGTTTAGTTGATTGGCTTTAAGAATCCTTTTATTAAACCCTAGAAGAGATCCTATCGAGTTATCAGATGTAAAATCTATATCGACATTTATTCTAATTGTAACAGTTGAGGTGTTTCGATTAGCGACAATACAAATTTGATTTGTGAATGGTATGTTTCTCTGTATATAACTATTTAGATCGGTAATCTCATAAGCACCAATATGAATTGTTAATGTCCTATTACCATATGTGAATGTGGTGTTTGTTTCATCAATATTTGGGATGACATTGAAGGTTTCAAAATTTGTTAACCCTATCACATATTCAGAGTCTTCATCTAGATATATAGGTGGATTGAAGTCTGAGCTTAAAATGGACGTATTCCCAGATAGTGAAAATGTCAAAGACATGTTACACGGTTTAAAACTTTCTTTACAATAAGTAACTTTTTCGTTAGATATATAAAAATTTCAACGAGAGCTGCCCACAGTTTACCGCATTGTCTCGCCGATATTTGTCGTGATTATAACTTATTTTGTTTAAGCTACCATCACTATAGCAATATCTTGCCAGAGCATTCGGAGGTCTCAAGTTTCCATAACTATCAAAATATACAATGATGCAGTCATTCTTTACATATGCCGTCCAGTGAGTACCTGGTCCAGAGGTAATATATAAATTGACAATACCACATTCATTTTTTCGAATTTTTGATGGTAAATTATCTTTCATAAACACTCCTCGGAAATATGCAGTTTTCTGGTATATTTCATCAGATCTATGTTAGTCAATGCGCGGCGAGGTAGCCTTACTGGAAGTTTTTTGTCATCAGGCACAATCCCATCCCCTTTTTGTAAGAACGCAAATACAATCCTTTTCCAATAACGGTTCGTTCCAATGCTAAGTTATGTCGTTTTTCATCATCTAATTTTTCTTTGGCAGCTGTAACATCATTCACAGCTTTCATTATTCCTGCTGCTCCACCTCCTATGCTTCCCAGTGCACCTAATGCGGCGAATAGGGGGATAAGACGAAGAAATCCACCAGTTTTGGGGATTGGAATTATTCCTTTTTTAGGGTTAGATATATTGTCACGGAATTTACCCCACTCACACCCAAACCGACGACTGTGGTATCGCGAAATGCTAAGATTGCCCCGATCGCCCCTACACGATTCTGTTAAACAAACAAAAAACCGTGGATCGAGACGGGACTTGAAAATTGGGGAATCGACGGGAAGCATTCGAGTCGTTCGGGAAGATGAATCTAGAGATACTAGAATATACCTGGAATATTCGTTGGGTCTATAAAAGAAAAATAAACGGCCGATTAAGTTAGTCTTGTATAAGTTTGTATTACAGTCTGAATTGAAGTGTTTAGTTGGAGATATCAAAGTGATTTAGATCGCGATTAATTAAATAAGTGTTTAGTTGAGTTCTAATTAGTGTTCAGTAGTGTACTGAGTATAGTTAATAAAGAAGTAATTAATTAACGGATTGTTTTTCTGGAAGTAGTAAAATTCGGATTGGGAAATCCGTGACAATATTTTTGGTAGCGATTGATGTCAGAGCCTGCTTTGCCATGTCAATAAGGTTAACATGTGGTTTATTTCGTTTTCCTTGTCGAGCTCTTTGCACTGCTTGATTAAAACTGAGAGGACCTTTCCGAAGACCCCGACCTCGTTTGCGTTTAGTTGCCCTTTTTTTGTCGCAACCCCATTCCTAGCTTAGTTTTAGCTTTCATGGATACTGTAACACCTAATGCAGCAATTTTTTCTCCAAGTGTTGCGTCGGAAGCTTTGAACCGTTGATATGCCTTTTCCGCCAATTCCTTGTCTGCCTCGTGCCGATGTTCTAAACAGTATGCTGATGGGATGGGATGATGGGATCATGGGAAAGACAAGCTCTATCGAGAGGATTTATTCCTTGATCGCCTCTGGCAAGCCTTTTTTCCAGTTGTGCCGGGTCCACAAAAACTGTAGGCTGGAATGTGTAGTTCGAAAGGTAGCTGTGTTCAAAATCCTAGAACCTTTCTTTAAACCTTTTCGCTTTCGATTAACTACAGATGAATTGTGTACAAACATTTACATATGTTCTGATGTGACGTCTCAGTATAACTGAGTTATTCGTCAATTCTTCTTCATATAAATACTTTGCGGACGTTTCAGCTCATAGTACTTCTTCAGATTTGTTGTAAGTATGAGGATCAAAAAACAGAAAATTTCACTACCTGTTGTTAATCGTGATGATGTTTTAGTCGATACATTTCAAAAACACAGTCCACTTCTTGGCGGTCTATCTGAACGACGGCTGATAGTCGATGCTTCTGGTTGCGGGAAGACTAATGTATGTATGTATGTTTACTTGAACATCCCAATGGTTTGCGATTTGAAAATGTTTACTTGTACTTAAAATCCTTGTATCAGCCTAAATACGAATATTTAAAACAGATTTTGGAACCTATAAAAGAGATTGGATATTTCTAGTACCAAGACGGCAATGATGTAAGTCTTCTAAGTGAGATAAAACCCAATTGTGTTATAATTTTTGACAATGTGGTTTGCAGCAGTCAGAGTATTATAAGAGATTATTTTTGCTTCGAGCGACATAGATACACCGATTGTTTTTATTTATGCCAAACATATTCCGCGATTCCTAAACAATTAATAAGAGACCAACCATGAATAAAGAATCGGCAAAACAACTGGTGAAAACCAGAAAATCCATTAGACAAAAATACCAAAGTCTAAAATCCAATCAGCTCAATCACAGTCTCAACTGGAGAAGGGCTACAAACCTATAACAGAACCATTGCAAAAACTATTGCTCACCATTAAAGCGGATGTGGTGGTTAAACAAGAACCGACTGAAATCAAATCCGAAACACCATCTTCCACGCCAACTTCTACACCAAATAGATCGAACATTAATCCCTATGGTAAATAATTACCTTCACTGCCCATGACAATGCCTAGTTTCTTGGAAGATACTTTCCAGCACGAACCGAGAACTGATGAGTCTAGTGAGCAAAGCAGTCGTAGTCTTATTGATGAGGATGTCGAAAGAAGTCGAGTTTTTCTTCAAGAGCTTTCAAAAACCAAAGCCTATGAAGATTATTTAGATTCATACGATCCTTTACCAAGACAATATATTGATTTATCTGTGAGAGGTGATGAAACAGAGAATGATAGACAATATGGAGTAAAGCACGATGTAGATACGGAAAAATTTGGTGGATCTAATTTAGAGATTGTGGGAAATGATAATAAAGTAAATGGTTTAACGTATATTGGAACACCAGGATACTCTTATGTGAATAATTATATGGATATTTTAAATCGGTCCAATGCTTATCGAAGACACTTTAACTCTCAAGAACAAATACAAGGATCGCAAAGTGACAAATATAGAAATATAATCAAACCTTATTTGATTGGGAAAGGAATATTAAAGACTAATATGGCTTCTATTCCAAAACCATTCGCTAAGTCCCCCCCCCTCCTACCAGACCATTGCGCAGAACACAGTCATTGAAACAGTACACTAAAGGATATGTACCTTCTTGGAGTAACGAAATCTTTAAAATAAGAAAAGTTAACGCTACTAATTCAACAACTTATCTCTTGGAAGATCAAAACAAGGAGCACATTCAAGGTGCGTTTTATTCAGAAGAATTGCAGAAAGCCCAACACCCAAATATCTATCTGGTAGAAAAAGTTCTTCTCAAAAAGGGGAATAAACTGTTCATTAAGTGGCTTGGTCTGGATAAAAAATACAATTCTTGGATTACTAAAAACCAATTGTTATAATTAATTTTTAAGTTTAAATAAAACACTGTATAATATGCATTTTTTTATCATAAAAGAAAAGTATATCATTATATATTTTTACATCTATTATGTTGTAAACCTAATACACAAACATTTTGCTTGAATTTAATTCTAGCTTTCTTTCTTGCTGACACATTCGGTTTCAAATATTTCTGGATAAATATACAATAGTTCCAACACCATAGCAATATTTTCACTGTTGCTGTATTGATGTGGTTGTATTGCATTTAAAGCATTGGAAAAAACATTCCCCTCTTGTTTTCTTAAACCATCCGTCAGTACCTTGAAATATATATCACAACACAGTTTGTTTCCGACTGTTTCAAATTTTTTTTTCTAACGTTATTTTATGGAGTAATCCCCACCACTTTAAATAGGTAGAGTGGAATTTTATTTTTTAGAAATGATATACTTATTACTAACATGGTATTATATCATACATTCAAAATTAAGAAAAGATAACGCTAATTATGAAATAAAATTTTTGCTGACATAAAACAAATGCAGGTGTTTACAAATGATGCAATACCGGATGTAATACAGTCGTTAACCTGTGACCGTCACATAGGTATCAAGTTACATTGCAGTTTTAGCTGATACGACGATTTCAAAGAAAATAATTTATCAAATAATCTTTACTAGAGTGGAATTTTTATAGGAAATAAAGAGTCGAGTTTCGTCTAGATAGCATCCGATGTCATATTCAAGGTCACCGTCTATTACAGGTTATTAACCTTAGTCTATAAATAAAAACCGCTGATGCTAGCATCCGGTATCAGGTTCAAGGTCACCGTCTGTTACAGGTAATTGACCTTAATCTATTAATAAAAAGCACTGATGCTAGCACCCGGTGTCGTTGATCATGTTTAAAAATAGAAATCACGTGATGTCTGGAAAGCATCCAGTCATATTTCAGTTCATTCAGTATCATATTTCGTCTAGATAGCATCCGGTGTCATATTTCAGTTCATTGACCTACAGCCGGTGTCGGGTTTCGTCTAGACAGCATCCGGTGTCATATTTCAGTTCATTGACCTTGCTCCTCCTCCTGATCCTGATCCTCTCCTCCTCTCTCCTCTCCTCTCCTCCTCTCTCCTCTCCTCTCCAATCCTCTCTACTGTACATCAAAATATTTAGTTACATCGGGGTCCCGTAGGGATCTATCCTAAGCCCCTTACTATTTCTTTTATTCATTGATGATTTAAGTTACATAATACAGTCACATAAACTTTTTTTGCCGATGATTTAAAAATATATTCTAAAATGGAGTCATTAGACGGCTGCAAGCTTTTACAAATTGATCTGGACATTATACAAGAATGGTATAATTAAAACAAACATTACTTAAATTCTTCTAAATGTAAAGTGGTTAGTTTCACGAAAAAACAGTTTTCTCATAAATATTACTATATAATTAATAACATTATACTTCCGCTGCACATCGGTTAAAGAGAATAACTTTCGATCAATAACTGTCATATAATGATCATATAACCCAAAAAATTTCAGAAGATATGAAGTGTTTTGGATTCATTGTTAGGAATTGTAAAACATTTAATGATACCAATACGTTAAAAAATTTATACTGTTTTATTATGCGTGCTAAGTTAGAATATGGTCGTTTAATCTGGTACCCTTTTTATATTTCTCATATTCAAACAGCAGAAAAAGTACAAAGGAGATTTCTTAAGTATTTAACTTTGAAAGTTGGCGGTCAGTATATAATATAATATAATAATATATAATCTACTCCTCTTACTGGAGTAAGATGAATAGATTATTTGATAAATATGTTTAATATTGAATCTTTAGAAGTAAGGAGAGAATGTAATTCTTTAAAAATTTTGTACAATATTCTGCATAGTCAAATTGATTGTTCTCAACTTTTATCACAAATTTCTTTCAACGTACCTAGATTACAAACTAGACAAAATATTGTATTTAATACTTTTGGGGCAAGAACTAACATGCTCTTGATATCACCACTTTATAGTATGTGTAAAAACTTTAACAGCATTTCTCATTTATGTGATATTCACAATTGTAAGCTGAATGACATTATCAAGTTAGGCATGTAAGTATTCTGTATTGTAATTAATTTTGAATTATTATTATTATTGTTATTGTCATTGTCATTGGATTGGCATTGGCATTGTCATTGGCATTGTCATTGTCATTGTCATTGTCATTGTCATAGTCATAGTCATTGTCATTGTTATTATTAATGTGGTGGGGATTACTTCATAAAGTAAGGTTAGGAAAAAATTTTAAACAGTCTGAAATAAGCTGTGTTGTGATCAATTTTTACCACTGTGCTGTAGTTTATTTATTTTGATGTGATTATACTAACATACAAATGTATCAAATGTGGTGGCGAAACCGAACTACCGAACACTAAATGCATTCCATGCCAAAGTACGGACTTTTTTACAGATATGGATTAATCGAAACACATTCCAAGCTCTTATTTTGAAAAAAAGTGATTCATTTTTGATCTAGAAGATGTTTCAAGAAGCAGGACATCCAGCAAATAGAGGAGTGGGGAGAACTTATTTAATAGACAAATTCAAGTTGAGACACTTCAGTAGTCAAAATGGCTTCACCCTGCTTTTATCAGGAGAAATTACAAAATTGTGAAAAAACTGTATATATCGGTGCTAAAACTTTTGAACTAATCAAATCCAAGACCAAATATGTAACCACAGGATTGTGCAACATTTTCCGCTACAAGCCTTGCGTAGTAATTTATAGAAAAAGGGCGATCAAGTTATATTTGATGAGAGTACATGGAATACTTTTTTAAGTTACCAAGGATTAATTACAAACTATTTATATTCATTTGATGAGTTAGAAGCAATAAAGGCTGATGATTTCACTTCACAGTTTGAACAATTGTCAACAAATCGTGTGATTAAGATAGTGAAAGATGGCTATAGCGTTTACTTGGGATTCGAAACAATTTGTAGACTGGGAAATATTACCACTTGTAAAATATCAAATTGGATAATGAGAAATCATCAGTTTGATATATATTTCAAAGTACTGACGGATGGTTTAGAAAAACAAGAGGGAAATGTAATACAACCATATCAATACAGCAACAGTGAAAATATTGCTATGGTGTTGGAACTCCAGAAATATTTGAAACCGAATATGTCAGCAAGAAAGAAAGCTAGAACTGAATTCAAGATACCCGATGATTGCATTTAGCTATACACATAACACTTCTGCAGGAGCAAATGTGTTGCAGCTGTTAATGCAAAATGTTTCTGTATTAGGTTTACAACATAATAGATGTAAAAATATATAATGATATATTTGTGTAACATATTTTTCTTTTATGAAATAAAAATACATATTATAAATACTTAAACATTATTAAATAGATCAGGACATACTTATGAAAAAATTAATTATAGGAAATGGTTTTTAATAATCCAAGAATTGTATTTTTTATCTAGACCAAGCCACTTAATGAACAGTTTATTCCCCTTCTTGAGGAGAACTTTTTCTACCAGATAGACATTTGGGTGTTGGGCTTTCTGCAATTCTTCTAAATAAAACGCACCTTGAATGTGCTCTTTGTTTTGATCTTCCAAGAGATAAGTTGTTGGATTAGTAGCGTTAACTTTTCTTATTTTAAAGATTTGGTTACTTCAAGAAGGGACGTATCCTTTGGTAAATGCTTCTCTGTATTTAGATATTCTAATATGGTGCTCTTTTTTAAATTTTGGTGAAGTATCCACTGTTTTTATGTGATTGTAAGTTGTTTGTAATAGTGTTTTTGCATTTCTGCTATTTACTTGTGCAGGTTTCAGACCGTGAATGCTATGGAGAGTGTTGTTGTACTGGCTTACGATATCTTGTAAGATGGGTAACCATTTGTAACTTCCTTGTAGACTAAACCTTTTTCACATTGTGTTTTTAAGGTACGATTAACTCTTTCCACTATACTAGCTTTTAAACTAGAGTAGGTACTGTAATGATTAACTTTAAGTTTTTTTCATCAGCTCCTGGAATTCTTTATTATAAAATTCCTTGCCCATATCTGTTTGACATTTTTAAGGCTTAATTTTTATTTGGAAGAGAATCTTCAACATACCAATTACCACTTCTTTTGCAGTTTTTCGTTTAACTGGTTCTACCCATACAAACTTGCTAAATACATTTATAACTACAAGTAAGTATCGATATCCTCTGTTTATGTTAGCATATGGTATTAACTCGAATAAGTCCGCCTGTATCAGGTCATTTAGTCTGTCGTCTTCGAAATTTCCTTCTAGCTGGTATATGTATTTCATTTACTATCTGTTCTTTTACCCTAGTAATTTTTTGCTATAGAACACTGCAAAACAATTTCTACGTACAAAGATAGTTGTCCTGCTACAGTTATAAAGTGTAGTTTGTCTTCTTTATTTATAGTATGTCCAACAGGATCACTCGACTTAATAGCCTTACCAAAATTAAGAAACATTTCAGTCTGCTGGTAAAATATGCATAGAGCCAGTTATTTTTATAATACATTTACTGTGATGTGACGAAGGTTCACAAATGTAAAATGGAAATGGGAAGATGTTAAGTTGTTGAATTATAAGACGTAGGCCTATTCCTTAACATATGTCGACCAAATTTATCAATAGGCATGTTTTTCAAATAACATTTTACAACAGAATGAGGCTTAATTTAGCATAATCTCTACTTTATTTTTTTTTCAATTCTCTTAACTGTTGAAAAATTGATTGTATTTCGTTCGTTAGTGTGTGAATTATTTCCAACCATTTGTGAAGCTATTAACAAACCTAATCTATCAATTAACTCATTAGGGTCGTCAAAATAGACATAATCAATTTTGTTATTACTTAAATCTAAGTCCTCCTTTGGTGTTATTTCAATGATTGTATTCTGCGCAATGGTCTGGCAGGAAGGGGAGGCTTAGCGAATAGTTTCGAATTAGAAGACATACTAGTCTTTAATATTCCTTTCCTAATCTAATAAGGTTTGATTATATTTCTATATTTGTCACTTTGCGATCTTTGTATCTGTTTTCCAGAGTTAAAGTGTCTTCGATAAGCATTAGACCGATTTAGAATATCCATATAATTATCCAAATCAGATTTTTTATATCCCACAGGATCTTTTTTAAAGAGTAACCTAGTGTTCCAATATACGTTAAACCGTTTACTTTAACATCATTTCCCACAATCTCTAAATTAGATCCACCAATTTTAAATTTTTCCGTATCTATATCGTGCTTTACTCCATATTGTCTATCATTCTCTGTTTCATCACCTCTCACAGATAAATCAATATATTGTCTTGGTAAAGGATCGTATGAATCTAAATAATCTTCATAGGCTTTGATTTTTGAAAGCTCTTGAAGAAAAACTCGACTTCTTTCGACCTCCTTATCAATAAGACTACGACTGCTTTGCTCACTAGACTCATCAGTTTTCGGTTCGTGCTGGAAAGTATCTTCCAAGAAACTAGGCATTGTCATGGGCAGTAAAGGTAATTATTTACCATAGGGATTAATGTTCGATCTTTTTGGTGTAGAAGTTGGCGGGGAAGATGGTGTTTCGGATTTGATGTTAGTCTGTTCTTGTTTAACCACCACATCCGCTATAATGGTGAACAATAGTTTTTGCAATGGTTCTGTTATAGGTTTGTAGCCCTTTTCCAGTTGAGACTGTGATTGCGCTGATTGGATTTTAGACTTTGGTATTTTTGTCTAACGGATTGTCTGGTTTTCACCAGTTGTTTTGCCAATTCTTTATTCATGGTTGGTACACTAATGAGGTGCATATGTAACCACATGATTATTTTTTAAAACGTAAGGAATGATGAAAGTGTCAAATCCTTTTGTATAACGTCCAGATGTCACAGAGCAATCTTTATCGATAACGAATAATCCATATTTATCTTTCCAACACTCATTACATATAACCTTGAATTGCTGAAAGGACATATCCACATTGACGTGATCATCTTTAAATATGTTTTAAATTAGTGGTGTCTTATTTGAAGGGAACTATGAAATTGGAATTGTCTCTTATTAATTGTTTAGGAATCGAGGAATATATTTGGCATAAATAAAAACAATCGGTGTATCTATGTCGCTCGAAGCAAAATTAATCTCTTATAATACTCTGACTGCTGCAAACCACATCGTCAAAAATTATAACAAAATTGGGTTTTATCTTACTTAGAGGACATTGCCGTCTTGGTACTCGAAATATCCAATCTCTTTTGTAGGTTCCAAAAGCTGTATTAAATATTCGTATTTAGGCTGATACAAGGATTTAGAGCACAAGTAAACATTTTCAAATCGCAAACCATTGGGATGTTTAAGTAAAGTTATTAATATATTAGTCTTCCCGCAACCAGAAGCACCGACTATCAACCCTCGTTTAGATAGACCTCTAAGAAGTGTACCGTTTTTTTGAAATGTATCGACTAAAACATCATGATTAACAACCGGTAGTGAAATTTTCTGTTTTTCGGTCCTCATGCTTATAACAAATCTGAAGAAGTACTATGAGCTGAAACGTCCGCAAACTATTTATGAGGAGAAGAATTGACATCAGAACATATTTAAATGTTTGTACACAATTCATCTATAGTTAATCGAAAGCAAAAAGGTTCTGGGAAAAGAAAGGTTCTGGGATTTTGAACACAGTAATAAATAAGCTACCTTTCGAGTTACACACTCCAGGCTACAATTTTTGTGGACTCGGCACGAACTTGGAAAAAAGACTTGGCAGAGGTGATCAAGGAATCAATCCTCTGGATATAGCTTGTCTTTCCCATGAGATAGAGGCAGATAAGAAATTGGCGTAAAATGCATACCAACGGTTCAAAGCTTTCGACGCAGCACTTGGAAAAAAATTGCTACATTAGGTGTTACAGCAGCCATGAAAGCTAAAGCTAAGCTAGGAATGGGGTTGCGACGAAAAAGAGCAACTAAACACAAACGAGGTCAGGGTCTCCGGAAAGATCCTCTCAATTTTATTCAAGCAGTACAAAGAGGAAGGAATACGAAATAAACCACATGTTAACCTTGGCAAAGCAGGCTCTGACATCAATCGGTACCAAAAATATATCTAACCCAAAAAAAAGATTAATTCCAATCCCTAAAACTGGTGGATTACTTCCTCTTATCCCCCTATTCGCCGCATTAGGTGCACTGGGAAGCATAGGAAGTGGAGCAGCAGGAATAATGAAAGCTGTGAATGATGCTAAAGCTGCCAACGAAAAATTAGAAGAGGGAAAACGACATAACTTAGCATTGGAACGAACCGCTATTGGAAAAGAATTGTATTTGCGTCCATACAAAAAGGGGATGGGATTATGCCTGATGACAACAAACTTCCAGTAAGGCTACCTCGCTGCGCATTGACTAACATAGATCTGATGAAATATGCCAAAAATCTACATATTCCAAATTTCCGAGGAGTGTTTATGAAAGATAATTTACCATCAAAAATTCGAAAAAATGAATATGGTATTGTCAATTTAGATATTACCTCTGAACCAGGTACTCACTGGACAGCATATGTAAAGAAAGACTGCAGCATTGTATATTTTGATAGTTATGGAAACTTGAGACCTCCGAATGCTCTGACAAAATATTTCTATTGTGATGGTAGCTTAAACAAAATAAGTTATAATCATGACAAATATCAGCGAGACAATGCGGTAAACTGTAGGCAGCTCTCGTTGAAAATTTTATATAATATGTGCATCTAACGAAAAAGTTACCTATTGTAAAGAAAGTTTTAAACTGTGTAACATGTCTTTGATATTTTCACTATCTGGAAAACGTCCATTTTAAGCTCAGAATTTAATCCACCTATAATATCTAGATGATGACTCTAAATATGTGATAGGGTTAACAAATTTTGAAACCTTCAATGTCATCCCAAATATTGATGAAACAAACAATACATTCACATATGGTAATAGGACATTTGTATTGTCGCTAATCGAAAAATTAGAACAAATGTTGATATAGATTTTACATCTGATAACTCGATAGGATCTCCTCTAATGGAAAGCCTGTCCACATCATTCACCAGTTCTTTCCAGTTGTTGCATCCGATTATAAAGTGGTGGAGTCACCTTTAAATATATTATATTTCCCTGTGACCGTCAGAACGATTATTAACATCACTGTAAGAATACTTGACCAGGATGGATATCTTACAAATTTTCGAAAGGAAACTATTACAGTTATACTACAAGATCCAAGAACCAATGTTCAGTTAGTTCGAGAAGAAATGATATTAAAGTAAACGCGAACATAAGAGATTTTTAAAGGCGCTTAGTTGTGAAGTACTCGTATAATGGATATCTTAAAAATTAAGCAAGAGCCTCTCGTTGACAATTCCATTATCGATATTGAGTCATAATTACCAACCCTCTGTGACTGCTAAATTTGACTACAATGATGAGATTAGAATGGGAATTCAAGAGCTTAATGCTTATACACTGCCATGTGAGAGCATGCTGTACTTGGACGGAGCGTTTACTAAAGGAAAACCTGTTAGTGAATTGAAACTGATAAATAATGCTTTCAGTTTTATTTTTAGAGAAATTGTACGTGAAATGAATGGTGTTATTATTGATTCTGTTCGAAATGTAGGATTAACATCAACCCTTAAGGGGTACTTATCTTACAATAAAAGCGAAAGTGTCAAACTTCAAAATGCGGGATGGTTTCCTAATGATAGCTTAATACCTAATACAGGCAAATTTAATGTATGCATTTTATTGAAGATGTTGATGGGCTTTTTTGAAGACTACAAAAAAGTCATATTGAACAAGAAACAGGAATTGGTTTTGATTCGAAATAATAATGATGTAGATGCAGTAAAGGCAAAAACCGGCACTGAGCAATCAAAAATTAATATAGAAAAAAATCTACTGGAGGGTTCCTCACGTATCTGTTGGAATTCTTCAACAACTAGAGCTGACAACAATTTAGATGATAATCAGGACATATTAATGTCTTTTAGAAGCTGGGAACTGGTAGAGTATCCTTCCCTTGCTGAAACTACCATGCATACTTGGCCTGTGAAAACTGCTACTATACTTGAAACTCCACGCCATATAATTGTGGCTTTACGCAAAAGCAGATCGTTAGATGTATCGCCGGCGTTTCCAGTAGACACTTGTAGGTAGGATTTTTAAAGATTACAAGTTTTTACCTTTAACATTTGTTTTAATTTTCGAGTTGTGTATGTTCGTTTTTAAGAATAAAAATAACTATTTTAAATGGCAATATGAACGAGTAAAACACAAGACAAAATGAACAGTTTTTTATTCCATATTTTAAATATAAAGTGAGAAGTAATTCACCAAATATCAGGTTTAAATATATTTAATAAATTGCCATTAAATATTAGACAAAATAAAAATGTTCTTTTTTAAAAAACAACGAAAATTATTTCTTTCAGATGAATGTTTTTATAATTTGGAAGAATTTCATAAATTTTATGATTGAACGTAATTTCTGGATATGGAATACTTTCTTAATTGTTCTCGTATTCTCGTATTTCTTTTCATTTGTATTGTATGTACTAAGGTTTATGTACTTCTTGACTATTCCTATACAAATTTAACTTTGTGAAAAGGAAAATAAATGTATTTGGCGCGGTTTAAAGCGGCAGTACTTGAATCGAGGAGACTAGATCGGTGTTGGTTCGAGCCCAGCTGCCGGTAGACCGTATATAAGCTATATTCGTGGAGAGGTTTGGCGCCCTCTCTGCGGGTATGGTAGGGTGGAAGAATGTTGGCTTGGGTCAATGTGAGAGATTGATACCGGTTGATATTTGACTACCCCCCTAATTAATGAGGTTTTCCAGGTTCCCCTCATTCCTGCATTATTATTATTATTATTATTATTATTATTATTATTATTATTATTATTATTATTATTATTATTATTATTATTATTATTATTATTATTATTATTATTATTATTATTATTATTATTATTATTATTATTATTATTATTATTATTATTATTATTATTATTATTATTATTATTATTATTATTATTATTATTATTATTATTATTATTATTATTATTATTATTATTATTATTATTATTATTATTATTATTATTATTATTATTATTATTATTATTATTATTATTATTATTATTATTATTATTATTATTATTATTATTATTATTATTATTATTATTATTATTATTATTATTATTATTATTATTATTATTATTATTATTATTATTATTATTATTATTATTATTATTATTATTATTATTATTATTATTATTATTATTATTATTATTATTATTATTATTATTATTATTATTATTATTATTATTATTATTATTATTATTATTATTATTATTATTATTATTATTATTATTATTATTATTATTATTATTATTATTATTAGTGGATAATTTCTGCTATTTTTAAAATTATTGAAACCAGATTATAAATTGATTATAATTTTTTTCCTGGTAAATGGTGTCGCAAGAAAAAAGTCGAGAGACCTTTTCACTTCTAAATAAATTAAAAAATAATTTTTATTTTAATAAAAATAAATGTTAGATCATTTTTTTCTTTAAAAATATCAAGCAGCGGCGTCCAGTGAGACTTTTGGTATGTCATATCTCAATAACCAGACATGGAACCCAAACGAAACATTAGGATATATGTACTGTGGCCATATAGACAACTTTTTTTACAGGGAGAACCTTTTTACAGTTTGCGAAAAAAAGTTAACGACCTCATCTAGAAATTTCCAATTGGCGTTAATCTTTCTGAAATATTATTAAAACTTATTACTTCGGTAGTTTTTAATAAAATTGAAAAATAAATATTTCACTAAAATTAGAGCCGATTTCGAAATTCCTAGGTGAAGCAGCAATTTTTTTTAACTTTTTTGCAAATTGCAAAAAGGTTCTCCTAAAAAAGTTGTCTATATGGCCACAGTACATACAGGGCGTCTACTATTATTTTTGTACAAATCTGTAAAAACTTTATTCTTCAAGATAATCAAAAATTTTTTTCTTATTTTAAATGACTTCGAAAACCACTTCCTCTGACCCTACCACGGAATTTAATATGGCGATCCAAGACGTGCTATGATTTTTTTTATACCACAAAAAAGAGAAAAAAGGTGTTATTTACTCTGCTGAAATTCACTCCTGAGGGAAAGAATAAAATCATAGCCAGGGTAGAAATAGCAGGTAAACCAATATTACTAACTACTACTAATTACGATTTTGCTGAAATTGCCGAGCGAGTTAGAAGTGTTTCTGTGCTCTGTAAATTGTTTGTGGTATTTCTGATGAATAAATCAACAAGAAGTGCAGCAATGAAAGCTGAAGTCAATATAAATACACATTGTGTTAATATTAATGTGAATGAATTAAAAAAGGTTATTAGTGAGGCTGAAATTAAATTTCTGAGACAAGAAGTAATGATACTTAAAGAAAGTAATATTGACATGGTTAGATTGCTATCAAATAAAGAATCAAACAATGTGCTTGATTATGTGCCCAATGCAAATGATTAATAATCCTCTTGAAAGAAATGACAATAATAATTCTTTCTCAGTTACACTTATTGAAAAACAAACACAAAGAGATAACAAAAACATCCCTGCAAAAAATAATCGCTCGAGAAATCTGAAAAAACATAGTAAGGTAAATGCTGACAATCCAATCGTAATTGGTACAGGGTGTATCAATGACAGTTAAGAAAATAATGATGTGATTTCGGATACCAGTCTTGCTGCATCATTGCCACGTTTATGGCTTTATGTTGGGAGATGTAAACCTCATACCGCGGAGGAAATTCTGAGAAATTACTTAGTAAAAAAATCTCCTAGTTATGAATTTATGGTTTCAAAATTGGAATCACAAGGACGTAACTCATCGTTTAGAGTAGAAGCAGATATGAAACTCATGGAGGAGTTGTACGATCCAAGTTATTGGCCTAATGGAATAATAGTCAAGATATTTCGATTTCGAAACCAGCGTGTCAGCAAAGAAGGAGAACTTTAAGGGAGACCAAGGTGATTGTAGTGTCGTTTTTAGGGTGATATGTGTAAATTCTCAGTGTATGACAAACAAAACTGCAAAATTTGAATCAATTATACATGAATATAACCCTCACATACTTTATATGTCAGAAACATGGTGTACGGAGTTTAATTATAAATATATACGTTTTAATAACTTTATCGTGGCTGATTTTTTTGTAAGACAGAACCACATACACGTTGGAGTAATGATCATAATTAAGGAAGATATTCAATATGAAATTATTCACTTTGCAAGGAACGCCTCGATTGAAATGCACTCTGAATGTTGTACTGTGCAAATATCTTTTAATAACACTACGTATTGTGTAATTTTGACATACAGACCGTCGGGTGCTGATGTTGAGATGTTTTTTAATCATATGACAGATCTGTTGGGCCATTGTGTTCAACATTATACTAAGGTAATTTTTTTGTGGTGATATGAATATTGACTATATAAGAGAATCCAAAAATAAAACCATCTTGCTGGATCTTATGGACTCCTATAATCTCACTATTCAGAGTACTGAGCCGATTAGGGTTTTTACGAATTCACTTGGTGTAACATCTACATCAAAGTTAGACTATATTTTTAGATAGTGATGTTTGCTCCGAATCGGTACAGGATCTGAATTTGGGAGATCATTACGGTCTAATACTAGATATTAAACAAAAATGCTCCAATAGAGTACAAAAATTTATTTATCATAGAGAAATTAATGAAACTGCACTATGTGGCTTGCAGAGTAATTTCCAACAGGTAACGTTCAATGACTTATAAAGACATAGTAATGTAGATAATATGTTAGAAGAATTTTATGAAATAATTAATTATGCTGTTGATATGTTTTGTCCTATAATTAAAAGAAATTTGAACAAGCAATGTTTTAATAGATGTAAATGGATTACTAGTGGTACCACTGAACTTGGCATTAAAGTAAAAAATTTAAATTGGTTAAAAAACAACTTTTTGATCCAAATCTTGAAGCTGAGTATAAAAAATTATTTAAATGTTACAAAAACACGTTAAATTTTGATAAAAAAAATGTGCTATCAGAGTAAAATCACAAGCAAGACAAATTTATTACAGAAACAAAAGTATATATGGCAACTAGTAAAGGAAAAAATTGGTAAAGTAAAAAAAATAACCGAACTTAAAGTAACAATTGGAGAGGATATCATTACAGATGAACGGCTTGTTGCAGAGTATAAAGTAGCAGCGGTTCTTTTTATTTCAGCCCTGTAACCGCACAAGAAGTGGTAAGACGTAATTAATAACTTAAAAAATACTAATGCAGTGGGACTTGACTGCATATCTACAAACATTGTCAAAACTATAGCATTTTGTGTTGCTGAGCCACTGTCTGGATTAATTATTCTATCTGTTGAGCAAGGAAAATATTCTGAGAAACTTAAATTAGGACTTGTAACATCGATTTTAAAAAAAAGATGACCTCTTGTCCATTGCTAATTATAGACAGATTACCGTTTCCAACGTTTTTGCAAAAATTATTGAAAAGTTTATGTATAACAGAATTATCGCTTATCTAGAAAAGTATAGATTAATAACACCATGTCAAAACGGTTTCTGCCCTGGAAGATCAACGGAGAGTGCAGTTACTGATTTTTCAGAGTATCTTTATAGCCATCTCGATAATAAGGAGCAGGTTGGGGCTCTCTACTTCGATCTTACTAGGGCATTTGATTGTTTGAATTTGAAATTTGTTGAAGTCAAGCTTCACGCCATGGGCTTTCGTGGAAGAATACTCACTTGGTTTATGTCGTATCTCCAACACCGCAAGATTGTTGCAAGGGTAAATCAGACTAAATCCTCAGAACGGGAAATTAATTTAGGGGTTCCGCCAGGATCTATATTAGGACCCTTAATATTTCTAATTTTTATAAATGATCTGCCATCTTTTCTGAATGCGGATTGTGTTGTTCTGTATGCAGATGATGTCTCAGTGGCGACCTCTGGGATATATATATATATATATATATATATATATATATATATATATATATATATATATATATATATATATATATATGTACTAAAGTTCCCTTCGTTATACGTATATACCATACGTTTTTCCCTCATATATAACCTATCTTACTCCGATTTCGGATGGAGCAAGGTTTTGCCTAATTTTTGTGGTTTTTACATAGTAGAAGGTCTACACAGACTTCCTTCCAAATTTCTGTGGAGGGTACATTGAAGGTCTGAACATATAATTTTGTTGCAATAGTTCATTCCGTTACCGTTGGCGCTGGCGTCGCTTGTTAGTTCATACTCTTCACACGATGTTCCCTCTATCCATATAATTTAGCTAATGTTTGAAAAGCTTCCGTCCCAATCCCCTCCTTGATGTGGCAACATCGCCTCTTTATTCCGCGTTTATAGTTTCTGTGATTTACCGCCAATTCATAAATGTTGGTTATGTTCTTCGCAGTGATACGAGTTCGGCTGAGGGGATTTTACAGATATCTAGGGAAAAAGTAACCACAGACCTTTCAAATTTTGCATAGGGGCTATACGGAGGGTGGTAGACAAGTTCCCCCCTCCTCCACCCCTAAGGAGGTATGGGGTTGAAGAGGGTTTAATTTTTTTTATAAAAATAGAAAACGAATGTATTTATGTGTGTAAATTGTGGTATTAAGTTAGATGTTATGATTTTAAAGTGATAAAAAAACAAGTTAGTCTTACTTTATTGAAGTATATTTAAGTAGATACAACTCCTAAGGGTGGATGGGGGTTGAAGGGGGTGTTTTTTTTAAACGACCTAAATTTTACTCTCGGTGTAGTACCCCTGTAAAATGTTCTGGTTACCCGTTTCCTAGGTATAAGTAAAAACCCCTCTTCCCTACTCTTCAAAATAATGACGTCGACCCTTAGGAGTTGTATCTACTTAAAGATACTTCAATAAAGTAAGACTAACTTGTTTTTTTATCACTTTAAAATCATAACATCTAACTTAATACCACAGTTTACACACAGAAATACATTCGTTTTCTATTTTTATAAAAAAATTATAATTATTAACTAGTCAACTATTTTCAAATATGCAAAACATCTATTATTATATTATTAATATGTCAATTCATATACTAAGCTCTCTCCAGCAGTCTGGCAACACCTCTGAAGGGAAATTAGAATGGAATATATGTTCAAGACTTTATATGATTAAAGGGCACAAAGTTTATATATTTATATATATTGAAACAAAATGAAATATCAGACATTCAATATAAATGAAAATTTACATTTTTATTTAAAATCATAAAATATTATTGAAAGTATTATTGTTGTTAAAATTAAAATATAATAGAATAGAACAAAATAATATAAATATGGATAATACAGAGTATCTAGGTAGATTATACTGCAAATTAATTAAATTGAATATTTTAGAAAATAAGATATAGTTAAAATTTATCTAATATTGGGACATGACCTCACATTTATGAAGAGTACATAAACAAAAACAGATTTAAACCCAGAGCAAAGCATATTGAATGAACAAGTAAATATCATAGAGTAATTTCATACATATATCGACAGGAGTCAAGCAAATATAATAAAAATATTAACATTTAAAGTAAATAAATTTTATAAAATTTTCAGAAATGTCAAATAAATTTCATAGCCATGGACAAATGTCAAGCATAAAGTTGGTTGCACAAGAGATATCACAATTTACAAAAAAAGAGTAATATTTAAGAATATTTTAATATTTAGCTATAAGTAAAATTGTAAATGCATAAAAAATGTAGTAGGTTAAGCAGTGCAGTGCAACATTAAAACAGTGCATCGAAAAACTCATTAAAATCATATGTATGAATATGTAGGCAAAATATAAAACAAGGGATCAAGATATCAAATTGATTAAAAAAAGGAAAAACAAGTTTTGTTGATTGGATACGGGAAGAGGAAAAAGAACGTGCAGCGTTGGTTTAGAGAGCTTCCCAAAAATTAAGCAAATTAGCAAGAAAAAGCCAGAATAAAAGTTAAAATTAGTATTAACGTTAAGAGAAAATTGGTGATCAGCATTAGAAACCGAGATCCAGGTCTAATCTAGGAATTTGGCAGTACCATCAGTAGGTGAAGCATTCTTCAACATCTGTAGCCCATATCACAGTTATGAGGGATTTCTAGAAGATTTCCAGTAGTAGAAGACCTATAAAGACCAACGTTAATACAGGTATATTATATGTGCACAAAATAAAAATTAAAAAAAAAACGCTAACTAGCCATTAAATTCAACTAAACGGCAGTCAAATATACTCAGAATTTTCGTAAAACAATAAAGTTACTTACCATATAGTTTTAATAATAGTCACTTTTCTATTTACTATAAAAATTTTCTTATTTTGTAGACCATCTGTCAGAATAAGAATCATTTTACAATTTAGTATATCAGTATCAGCGATCATCAGTAAATAGAATGCCACAGAATAATAAAATTTCAGAAAGTATGTTCTGTAATTTTAAGAATTTTAATGTCTAAAGTTAGGCAACTCTTAATACGCAATTGCATTTAGAAATCTGTTACCTATGAATTAAATGTATAGAAAATTTAAAATAATTTGTGTACAGTTTACTTTAGTCATGCGTATTGTCAAGCAGTCTCTTGATTTACCAATTAATGATAAAAACATTAAAGAAAAGAAAACCTATAAAAAACATGGGCAACTTCTTCAATCCACTATTCGTTGCCTAATAGTTGGCCCTTCAAACTGTGGTAAAACTAACGTTATGATTAGCCTAATCGAACATACTAATTGATTAAAGTTTAAAAATATTGAAACCTATCAAAGAAATTGGTTACCATTCATTTAACAATTGTGACAATATTTTACTACCTGAACGAAACTCGATATTTATCTTTGATGATGTCGCTTGCGACAAACAAAATGTTATGAGAGATTATTTCAACATGGGACGTCATAAAGAGGTAGACTGTTTTTATCTTTGTCAGAAGTATACACAAATTCCAAAATATCTAATACGTGACAATGCAAATGTTCTGGTTATTTTTAAACAAGATGATTTGAATTTAAAACATATATATGTAAACGTTAAGGGATGATTTGGTGTAATAATATGCGGAAAAACCTCTTCTTTAACTTTTATTAAATTAATAACATCACATGAATCTGTTCGGTTTTCGCTACTCAGCTTTCTGCTGAGTTTTCTTAACAGACGACGCATGCGTTGCTCTTACCTGTAACCAGGGAGAGATCTGGACAGTGGAATATGTTAACACGGCCATCCTGGAATCGAAGCGCCCTCGCTTCGTATCAGAACTTCGATGAGGACCTGAAACCATGTGAGCACACAGACTTACTGTTGTCAACATAAACATGACTTAACAGAAGTTAAACAAAAGTATATTATATCGAATCAACTTTGTTATGTTTTTCTTTTGAGATAATTTATGTTACAGTCCTATGTAACATAAATTATCCCCAATTATCCCCAACATCAGTCGGTCTTAGAACGTGATGTAACAGCAATATCCACGAGTTTACATTATATACTCTATAATCATAACATGTTAGTTAGCATTCAGGGCCGTATTGCTGAACTTTACCCAAGTGTGGCAATTTCACACTACTCTTTTACTTTCGTTGATTTATTTCTTTTGTTAGGTTACACTTTCGTTGATTTATACTATCGGTGATCTATTACTTTCGTTGATCTATACTTTCGTTGATTTATTACTTTCGTTGATCTATACTTTCGCTGATTTAGATTGATTCTAATTTACTACTTTTACTTTTACTCTACTCGATAATATTGCTACACAATTTTATACATTTTTTTTAATTGCTTTTTAGAGGTGTTACTTACTTTTTGTTTAGTTACCAGAGGACCAAGATCTCAGTTGCTCGTGAGCAGCCACGGTAGTTCGTTGTCCTTTCTTACGCAACACGTACCTCTCGTTTGGGAGAACTTTCTGAACAATGTAAGGTTCTTTAAACTTAGCCTTAAGTTTTCCTCCACCGGCTAGTTGTGAATCTTCAACAGCTACTTTTTCACCTGGAACGAACAAAGTAGTACAATAGCGTAATGCATCAAATTGCTTAGCTTGCTTATTGGCACGTTCCTTTAGTCGAATACGGGCTTCAACAATAGCTTTATCTGCATCGATGAAGTTATCAGATATTGGTGCGTCTCCTAGAAACCGATCAGTGGCGACGAATTTCGGATTTGTTCCCAAATGGAGTACTGCAGGTGCATAGCCTGTTACTGAATGTACCGTTGAGTTCAAGTTATCTTCAACTGCAACAAGTGCCGAAGTCCAAGTATTTTCCTTCCCCGGTATAAGGGTAGCACGTAATAAATTAAACATTGTACGCATGACTCGTTCCACTTGTCCATTACCTCTTGGTACACCAGTCGCAATATGACTAGCATATTCCGATTCACTTTCACGAATGATGCCGTCATGCAATAAATCACCTACTATTTTCTTAACTTGTTCCCTTTCCTGATAAGCTAATCTTCGAGGGCGATAGGCAACAGGGGTGCTGTCTTTTAATTTTATCGTTACTATTCCCGTAGTTATATGATCTGGCGTTCTGTCTCTATATTTCATCAGTAAAAGTTCTAATTGCATCTTTAACTTATCATCCAATCCGCTCTGATTTATTTTTGTCCTCGTTAGATTTTATAGTAAACACTTGCGCAATATTATCCTGGTCAAGATAGAGTTCGATACCGTCAGCACTTTTCCCAATACGTAAATAAGGTCGACTTATAATATCTCAACCGACAATTATATTAATTTCGCTTGGAACCGCACTATCAGGAACAACTGTAAAGTTCATTTCCAAAGTCACAGCTGGCAATACAATGATGCATTTACACATACCGACAACATTAACAATTTGACCTCCAAATCTTATAAAAGCATGTACCTCACATTCTGGATAAATCACGCCACCTATTATTTTTTACAACCGATTGTTTGATTATTGATCTGTCTGCACCGCTATCAATAAGATATGTGAATGAAGGGGCTGTACCTTTGGATAGGGAGGTGCCTATTGGCGTTGTATTTAGATGGCGTCATTTTTTAAACACGAAAGCTTTCTTAGGCCTTCTGTGTTTGTAGAAACAAGTAACTTTTGTATGACCCATCTTTTTGCAATAAGTGCAAGAGGGAACACTTAATGCCTCTGTCTTGTTGGGGGCAGCTCCTTTTGTCGGCTCCTCTTTTCGGAGGTCCGGTCATACAGCTTTTTGATGATCTGGACGACCGCAGTTGAAAGAGAGCCTCTTTATATTTGTGCTGGGTTTCTCACGGTGTTGATTCCAGTGCTCTTTCATCCGACGTTCGGCCGTCCTTGTAACTGTTGATGTTTTTCTCATGCATCGGGCATTAAATTAGCTGAACATTTTTAATACATCACGATCACATTCAGGTTTTTGTATTTGAAGTGTGGAACGGGCTTCAACCTGATCCAATCCAAACTCTAGCATACTAATAATTGTTGACCACGGCAAATTACTATGGAACCGACGAATCATACGGAGTTTCCGGTGGCCATAATCGCAAAGCGTCTCGCACTCGTTGCTTCTCAATGTCGCAGCTGCAAACGTACGCGTGCCTGGTGTTTCAGAGTCGGGAAAAGCAATTATGAGATCACTACAAAAGTTTTCCCAATTACGACATAGCGGTCTCCAATCGCAGAAGTATCGATGAACTTTACCTCTCAGCGCTTCACCAGCTTTTGAAATCATCAAAAGATCGCTTATATTTAATTCATTTTTTAATTTTGTTACATCCTCTAACCACTCTTCAATAGAGTAGCGCTTCGATCTGGATCGTAATTGGTCACAGTAAAGGCTGTTTGCACATGTGCAGATGTCAGCACAAGCGCATTGGTGCTTCCTTCACTAACGTTGGACCGTAGCGTTGATACGGAAGCTAAGGATGCCGCCATCTTGGCCTGCTGAGTCAACTCAGCAAGTTGTTGTTGTTGAGCTGCTACTAAATCAATTAGAGTTTGTTGCCACTGCACTTTTACACGTTTTGACACTGAAAGCCCTTCCTCGATATCTTCAACATTAACAGCCTCATTATCTTGTTCAGGTTCGGCACTATGGCGGCGAGAACTAATATCGTCCGTCATCTTTATTTGGTGAGAATCACAAAATTACAGTTTATAAGTGCACAGGAACAATCCCACTTCTGATGTAAACGTTAAAGGATGATTTGGTGTAATAATATGCGGAAAAACCTCTTCTTTAACTTTTATTAAATTAATAACATCACATGAATCTGTTCGAAATAACTCGGTTTTCGCTACTCAGCTTTCTGCTGAGTTTTTTTAACAGACGACGCATGCGTTGCTCTGGCCTGTAACCAGGGAGAGATCTGGACAGTGGAATATGTTAACATATATGAGGATCATGTTAATACTGACTGACTTTTAATCATTTCAAAAACATTTGTTCAGTGTGTTGGAAAAATAAATATGGTTTTATAGTTGTTGACACGGACAGTGACATAAATAATGGCAGATGCAGTAAAGGATTTGATCATTACATACATATATGTATAAAGCAGACACGCTGCCTCAGGTGGATTTTGTTTATTTTTAACATGCGTAGGACTTCTTTAGAGACTTAATTTTACTGCTTCAATAAGTAGCGTATATTTTATATCTCTTACTGCTTCCGACTTACATTTTACTTTTTCATTTTTTACTGCATCAGAACGGTTTTTTAATGATTCAGACCTGATTTTTAATCCTTCAGAGTTGTTTTTTAATGATTCAGACCTGGTTTTTACTGCTTCAGAGCTGTTTTTTACTGCATTATAGCTGTTTTTACTGGTTTATAGCTGTTTTTTACTGCTTTATAGCTGCTTTTTACTGCTTCAGAGCAGATTTTATTATTTCAGTTCTATTTGTTACAGGTACAGATTTGTTTTCTACTGGTTTAATTTTACACTCGTGCAGGCTGAATAAAAAGGAAATTGGAGTAAAGAAATTGCTATTAGAAAAGAGAAATGTTATAAAGCATAAGTTGAGTGCACTCAAAGAAGGTGATATAATTCAGGAACAATAATTTTTTCCTATTGCAAAACGATTATAGACAATTGCAGAAAAATTAAATAAAGAAACTAATATTAAAAGTGCACCTATGGAAGATGATATTAAACCAAATATATCATTTAAAAATAGTAAATGCATAATATGCATAATGGGATACAGAGATTAGATATTGAATTCCTCTTAAAATTATGGAAAAGTCCGATAAATACAGAATTTCCAGTGATAAAACAGTTTTATGAGTGTTCTGTAGTAGGCCGCCATATTGAAATTAGTAAATTACTAATTTTGAGCTCCCTACTTGTCGTAATTAGCCTATTTTTGGCAAGTAGCTTTAGAATTAAAGTTCACACAATGCAAAGTTGCCCACTTTTATGTTAAACAACTAGGTACATGACCAGATCAAAATGACCACCTTTCCAAACATACATCAAACACGGAAAACTTCTGATGGACTAAGTTTTTTAGATACATCTATTATTGCCGAAAACATTTCAAATAATAACGATAATACTGAAGAGGGTAATGATCAAAACAATGACGATGTGTATCAAAGCATACAAGAGGCAAAGGAATGGATTCAAAATTTTTCTATTTCACCAGCTACAATATCGTACTTAGATCAACTTCTTTACCAAGAGAATATATCCATAAAATGATTGACGACGTTCAGAATAAATTTGATTTCACATATGGTGTAAGATATGATCCAGAATATGAGCTAAAAATTGGTAATGCATCTATAAAATTTGATGGTAATAGGTGAATTAGCTTATAAAAGAACTCCTGGACTTTATGAATTACTATTTAAAAAGCATCCAGTTGGTTTTAAAGAAAGTGATCGGAAAACCTATTTAGATATTGTAAAACGAACAAATGCTAATAAAAGAAACTATTCGGAAGATGAACAAATTCAAGGTAACAGTTATTACAAATATAATAGCATTGTCTCCGCTTTGAATGTTCATCCACCTACACCACGAAGACCCCGAACCACCTACCACTTCCTTAATGCGGAAAAAATTGGGAGGTATGTTAGAAGAAGTTTCCAGTAATCCAATAGATTACGTGCATTGGAATGATCCAAATGAGCTTATAGGAAGGTTACGTCTTTTAGTCGCCTCGCAGACAGCTGGTCATACAGGTCATACTAATAAAATTGTTTCCTTCATTGAAGAATTACGTGAATCTAGAATAATACAATAAAATGACTATTGCTAGATTTGGTAGACACATAAACCAAAAAAATGAATCTTTGGAAGAATAAAGATTTATTTCAAATATTTACAACTAATATTGTAGAGAATAAAGTGAGAGAAATGTATTATAATATTATTTTAAAGTTTGAGTCTACTACCTTTCAAGAAAATAGTAAAAAGTATCTAATGTAATAATAATAATAATAATAATAATAATAATAATAATAATAATAATAATAATAATAATAATAATAATAATAATAATAATAATAATAATAATAATAATAATAATAATAATAATAATAATAATAATAATAATAATAATAATAATAATAATAATAATAATAATAATAATAATAATAATAATAATAATAATAATAATAATAATAATAATAATAATAATAATAATAATAATAATAATAATAATAATAATAATAATAATAATAATAATAATAATAATAATAATAATAATAATAATAATAATAATAATAATAATAATAATAATAATAATAATAATAATAATAATAATAATAATAATAATAATAATAATAATAATAATAATAATAATAATAATAATAATAATAATAATAATAATAATAATAATAATAATAATAATAATAATAATAATAATAATAATAATAATAATAATAATAATAATAATAATAATAATAATAATAATAATAATAATAATAATAATAATAATAATAATAATAATAATAATAATAATAATAATAATAATAATAATAATAATAATAATAATAATAATAATAATAATAATAATAATAATAATAATAATAATAATAATAATAATAATAATAATAATAATAATAATAATAATAATAATAATAATAATAATAATAATAATAATAATAATAATAATAATAATAATAATAATAATAATAATAATAATAATAATAATAATAATAATAATAATAATAATAATAATAATAATAATAATAATAATAATAATAATAATAATAATAATAATAATAATAATAATAATAATAATAATAATAATAATAATAATAATAATAATAATAATAATAATAATAATAATAATAATAATAATAATAATAATAATAATAATAATAATAATAATAATAATAATAATAATAATAATAATAATAATAATAATAATAATAATAATAATAATAATAATAATAATAATAATAATAATAATAATAATAATAATAATAATAATAATAATAATAATAATAATAATAATAATAATAATAATAATAATAATAATAATAATAATAATAATAATAATAATAATAATAATAATAATAATAATAATAATAATAATAATAATAATAATAATAATAATAATAATAATAATAATAATAATAATAATAATAATAATAATAATAATAATAATAATAATAATAATAATAATAATAATAATAATAATAATAATAATAATAATAATAATAATAATAATAATAATAATAATAATAATAATAATAATAATAATAATAATAATAATAATAATAATAATAATAATAATAATAATAATAATAATAATAATAATAATAATAATAATAATAATAATAATAATAATAATAATAATAATAATAATAATAATAATAATAATAATAATAATAATAATAATAATAATAATAGATAGATAGATAGATAGAACGTTTATTGACCATTTATATATACAAACAGTACATTTATAGTCATAACTTATTAACTAAATAATCAACTGATATATGACTTAAAATCGTCAATAGAATAAAAGCAATGCTCCAATAGGAACATTTTAGTGAATGTATGGAATGACCTGACTGACTTCAATTTAATTTGGGAATGTCTAAAAAATGTATTAAATTTATTATAGAGGCCAATTAACATTCTATTTTGTTCGGTAATTTTGATTCTAGAAAATGGCTCTACAATATTTTCTGCGTTTCTTGTATCGTAATTATGAATGTTAGAATGTGTAACTAAGTTGGGCAAATTTTTATGAACTAGAATTAGAGCCTCCAGGATAAATAAACATGGCAGAGGTAGAATTTTGAGTTGCTTAAACAGGTCTTTACAAGAAGTATTATAAGATACATTAGCTATGAGTCTCACCGCAGCCTTCTGTAGAATAAATGCCCTGTGCGCATCCCTGGAGTTACCCCACAGAACGATACCATAGCTCAAGTGACTATTCAGTAAAGAAAAATAAACAACCCGCATAACACTATCATCCACAAAAGGCCTCAGTTGTCTCATTACAAAAAGCTGCGCCGCAAGCCTCGAGCAAAGCCTTTCCAAATGCGGGGTCCAGGTTAGGGCGGTATCGAGAGTAATGCCCAACATTTTAACTGGTTCAGATTTTACACACCACTTATCAGATGAAAATAACATATTTTGCGTTTTTGTTACATTCAATTTTAATTTATTTGTAGAAAACCAAGATTTGGCCAATGCGAGGCTCGCTAAGCTCAGCTCTTCACTACCTCTAGTCACTATGGTGGTGTCATCCGCAAAGAGAAAGCAAGAACTAGAAGGTAAACAAGAGGGCAGATCATTAATGTACAATAAAAAAAGCACTGGGCCTAAAATTGATCCTTGCGGGACACCACCTTCTATCGGCATAATTTCGGACTCAAAGTCATTGACCATAACATACTGCTTCCTATTGGTTAAATAAGATCTAAAAAGTTGTAATTCATTTGAACGAATACCATAGTAATCAAGTTTCAGCAAAAGAATATCTGTGTTAACGCAGTCGAAGGCCTTTGTCAGGTCACACAACACTGCATATGAACTCTCACCCATATCAAGGCCATCGACTACTTCCTCGATCACAGATAACAACGCTCTGACTGTAGAATACCCCTTTCTGAACCCAAACTGTGATGGCGATATGATAGAATATTTATCCAAATAGACCAATAATCTCTCTTTTAGCAAGATTTCTAATATTTTGGAAAATATAGGTAAAATAGCAATTGGCCTAAAATTGTCTACAACATCGACATCGCCCTTTTTATGGATTGGAAGAATCTTTGCTATTTTGAAAGAGTCCGGCCATATGCCGCCGTTAACAATATTATTAAATAGGAATGTAAGTGGCCCAACAAGTACTTCAAGGCAAGCTTTAACTATTCTGCTGTTTAAGCCATAATAATCCAGACAGGCTGAGTTATTCAAGGAAAGGATAGCCTGACGCACATCAGCTTCCAATATAGGCGACATAAAAAAAGAAGATACTGGTTTGACCATACTATTTAGAAATATCAAGGGGTTTATATTTGTATCCCCAATACTATTGAAAATTACGTCAGAGACAGTTGTAAAAAAATTATTGAACTCCTCAGGAGTTAAGCTGGTAGCTACGTGATTACTTATAGATGTACGTTCTAAGTTTACTATGTTCCAGACTGTTTTGGACTTATTATCAGAGGCCATAATGGTCGTGGCATAATAGTTACGTTTAGCGGAAACAAGAGCTTTTTTATACTGCTTACGCAAATGACTGTAAGTAGCCCAGTCATTCTCAGAATTTGTTACATTGAATATATATTTAGCCTTGAAATAATAATAATAATAATAATAATAATAATAATAATAATAATAATAATAATAATAATAATAATAATAATAATAATAATAATAATAATAATAATAATAATAATAATAATAATAATAATAATAATAATAATAATAATAATAATAATAATAATAATAATAATAATAATAATAATAATAATAATAATAATAATAATAATAATAATAATAATAATAATAATAATAATAATAATAATAATAATAATAATAATAATAATAATAATAATAATAATAATAATAATAATAATAATAATAATAATAATAATAATAATAATAATAATAATAATAATAATAATAATAATAATAATAATAATAATAATAATAATAATAATAATAATAATAATAATAATAATAATAATAATAATAATAATAATAATAATAATAATAATAATAATAATAATAATAATAATAATAATAATAATAATAATAATAATAATAATAATAATAATAATAATAATAATAATAATAATAATAATAATAATAATAATAATAATAATAATAATAATAATAATAATAATAATAATAATAATAATAATAATAATAATAATAATAATAATAATAATAATAATAATAATAATAATAATAATAATAATAATAATAATAATAATAATAATAATAATAATAATAATAATAATAATAATAATAATAATAATAATAATAATAATAATAATAATAATAATAATAATAATAATAATAATAATAATAATAATAATAATAATAATAATAATAATAATAATAATAATAATAATAATAATAATAATAATAATAATAATAATAATAATAATAATAATAATAATAATAATAATAATAATAATAATAATAATAATAGATAGATAGATAGATAGAACGTTTATTGACCATTTATATATACAAACAGTACATTTATAGTCATAACTTATTAACTAAATAATCAACTGATATATGACTTAAAATCGTCAATAGAATAAAAGCAATGCTCCAATAGGAACATTTTAGTGAATGTATGGAATGACCTGACTGACTTCAATTTAATTTGGGAATGTCTAAAAAATGTATTAAATTTATTATAGAGGCCAATTAACATTCTATTTTGTTCGGTAATTTTGATTCTAGAAAATGGCTCTACAATATTTTCTGCGTTTCTTGTATCGTAATTATGAATGTTAGAATGTGTAACTAAGTTGGGCAAATTTTTATGAACTAGAATTAGAGCCTCCAGGATAAATAAACATGGCAGAGGTAGAATTTTGAGTTGCTTAAACAGGTCTTTACAAGAAGTATTATAAGATACATTAGCTATGAGTCTCACCGCAGCCTTCTGTAGAATAAATGCCCTGTGCGCATCCCTGGAGTTACCCCACAGAACGATACCATAGCTCAAGTGACTATTCAGTAAAGAAAAATAAACAACCCGCATAACACTATCATCCACAAAAGGCCTCAGTTGTCTCATTACAAAAAGCTGCGCCGCAAGCCTCGAGCAAAGCCTTTCCAAATGCGGGGTCCAGGTTAGGGCGGTATCGAGAGTAATGCCCAACATTTTAACTGGTTCAGATTTTACACACCACTTATCAGATGAAAATAACATATTTTGCGTTTTTGTTACATTCAATTTTAATTTATTTGTAGAAAACCAAGATTTGGCCAATGCGAGGCTCGCTAAGCTCAGCTCTTCACTACCTCTAGTCACTATGGTGGTGTCATCCGCAAAGAGAAAGCAAGAACTAGAAGGTAAACAAGAGGGCAGATCATTAATGTACAATAAAAAAAGCACTGGGCCTAAAATTGATCCTTGCGGGACACCACCTTCTATCGGCATAATTTCGGACTCAAAGTCATTGACCATAACATACTGCTTCCTATTGGTTAAATAAGATCTAAAAAGTTGTAATTCATTTGAACGAATACCATAGTAATCAAGTTTCAGCAAAAGAATATCTGTGTTAACGCAGTCGAAGGCCTTTGTCAGGTCACACAACACTGCATATGAACTCTCACCCATATCAAGGCCATCGACTACTTCCTCGATCACAGATAACAACGCTCTGACTGTAGAATACCCCTTTCTGAACCCAAACTGTGATGGCGATATGATAGAATATTTATCCAAATAGACCAATAATCTCTCTTTTAGCAAGATTTCTAATATTTTGGAAAATATAGGTAAAATAGCAATTGGCCTAAAATTGTCTACAACATCGACATCGCCCTTTTTATGGATTGGAAGAATCTTTGCTATTTTGAAAGAGTCCGGCCATATGCCGCCGTTAACAATATTATTAAATAGGAATGTAAGTGGCCCAACAAGTACTTCAAGGCAAGCTTTAACTATTCTGCTGTTTAAGCCATAATAATCCAGACAGGCTGAGTTATTCAAGGAAAGGATAGCCTGACGCACATCAGCTTCCAATATAGGCGACATAAAAAAAGAAGATACTGGTTTGACCATACTATTTAGAAATATCAAGGGGTTTATATTTGTATCCCCAATACTATTGAAAATTACGTCAGAGACAGTTGTAAAAAAATTATTGAACTCCTCAGGAGTTAAGCTGGTAGCTACGTGATTACTTATAGATGTACGTTCTAAGTTTACTATGTTCCAGACTGTTTTGGACTTATTATCAGAGGCCATAATGGTCGTGGCATAATAGTTACGTTTAGCGGAAACAAGAGCTTTTTTATACTGCTTACGCAAATGACTGTAAGTAGCCCAGTCATTCTCAGAATTTGTTACATTGAATATATATTTAGCCTTGAAATAATAATAATAATAATAATAATAATAATAATAATAATAATAATAATAATAATAATAATAATAATAATAATAATAATAATAATAATAATAATAATAATAATAATAATAATAATAATAATAATAATAATAATAATAATAATAATAATAATAATAATAATAATAATAATAATAATAATAATAATAATAATAATAATAATAATAATAATAATAATAATAATAATAATAATAATAATAATAATAATAATAATAATAATAATAATAATAATAATAATAATAATAATAATAATAATAATAATAATAATAATAATAATAATAATAATAATAATAATAATAATAATAATAATAATAATAATAATAATAATAATAATAATAATAATAATAATAATAATAATAATAATAATAATAATAATAATAATAATAATAATAATAATAATAATAATAATAATAATAATAATAATAATAATAATAATAATAATAATAATAATAATAATAATAATAATAATAATAATAATAATAATAATAATAATAATAATAATAATAATAATAATAATAATAATAATAATAATAATAATAATAATAATAATAATAATAATAATAATAATAATAATAATAATAATAATAATAATAATAATAATAATAATAATAATAATAATAATAATAATAATAATAATAATAATAATAATAATAATAATAATAATAATAATAATAATAATAATAATAATAATAATAATAATAATAATAATAATAATAATAATAATAATAATAATAATAATAATAATAATAATAATAATAATAATAATAATAATAATAATAATAATAATAATAATAATAATAATAATAATAATAATAATAATAATAATAATAATAATAATAATAATAATAATAATAATAATAATAATAATAATAATAATAATAATAATAATAATAATAATAATAATAATAATAATAATAATAATAATAATAATAATAATAATAATAATAATAATAATAATAATAATAATAATAATAATAATAATAATAATAATAATAATAATAATAATAATAATAATAATAATAATAATAATAATAATAATAATAATAATAATAATAATAATAATAATAATAATAATAATAATAATAATAATAATAATAATAATAATAATAATAATAATAATAATAATAATAATAATAATAATAATAATAATAATAATAATAATAATAATAATAATAATAATAATAATAATAATAATAATAATAATAATAATAATAATAATAATAATAATAATAATAATAATAATAATAATAATAATAATAATAATAATAATAATAATAATAATAATAATAATAATAATAATAATAATAATAATAATAATAATAATAATAATAATAATAATAATAATAATAATAATAATAATAATAATAATAATAATAATAATAATAATAATAATAATAATAATAATAATAATAATAATAATAATAATAATAATAATAATAATAATAATAATAATAATAATAATAATAATAATAATAATAATAATAATAATAATAATAATAATAATAATAATAATAATAATAATAATAATAATAATAATAATAATAATAATAATAATAATAATAATAATAATAATAATAATAATAATAATAATAATGATAGACAGATTAGATAGATGGTTTATTTACAACATTACAAAAGTATGTATTTTTGTCACAACAGATAAATTAAGTCAAGTAAAATAAAAAAAAAAGTACACAAGTTGATTAAAAATAATAAGACATAAAAAATGTAGAACATGGAATTATGACAATGTTAGTAAGGTCATGTGTCCCTAGTTATCAGATATATAGTCGTTAAATTCAGTAATGCTGTAAAAGCAGTTAGTCACAAGAAAATTTTTTGCTAGTGTATGAAACTCCCTGTATCCAATAGATCTTACATTAACAGATCTGTGATATTTCATAAATTTATTGTAAAGATTATAATCTATCTTGTTCAACTGTGTGGTTTTCAATCTTGAGTATGGAACCCTGAGATCCTCCCCAATCCTTGTGTTATAATTATGTGATTCGCCATAAGTGGATATATTATTCACATTTCTGTGTATGAATAGCAATGTTTCAAATATATAAACACTTGGCATGGGGAGAATCTCATACTTCCTGAACAAAAATCTACAAGATGTACCATATGGAGCTGAGTCAATGATCCTCACGGCTGCTGTTTGGAGATAGAAAACTTTGAGGTATTTGGACGAATTTCCCTACAAAACAATAGCATATGATAAGATACTATGTATCAAAGCAAAGTACACCATCCTCATGGCAGTGTTATCCAAATAGGGCCTCATCTGACGCATCGCATATATTTGGGAAGATAACTTAGCACAAATAGATTCTATATGATCAGACCAGCACAAACTAGTGTCAAGAGTGACGCCAAGTAATCTAATTGGCTCCATTTTTCCAATCCACTTATCAGTAGAAAATAACAAATTATGGGTTTTGGATTCATTAAGTTTTAAATTATTACTATTAAACCATATTTTAGTTCGACTAAGAGCCTCATCTCTCATTGACACATTTCCTCTGGTAAGCAGAGTGGTATCATCAGCAAATAGAACACATCTCGTCAAATCCAATGAAGACGGTAGGTCATTAATGTAAATTAGGAACAAAAGTGGACCCAGAACAGATCCTTGTGGGACACCACAGGTTATAGGCAGTAGATCAGAAATGGCGCCATTGAAATTCACATACTGCTTCCTATCTGCTAAATACGAAGTAATTAATCCCAACATAGTACCCCGAATTCCATAATTCCATTTTTATCAATAATATGTCTATATTAACACAATCGAATGCCTTAGTAAGATCACATACTGTAGCATTAGTTGTGAAACCCTCGTCAAATCCTTCAACTATGAAATCAATGACTGCCAGCAAAGCCTTGACGGTGGAAAAATTTTTCCGAAAACCATATTGCGATGAGGAAAAAATTCGCTTATTTTCTAAGTAAGACACAAGAAAGTCTTTAACTATAATTTCAAAAATTTTTGAAATAATCGGAACAATTGCAATAGGCCTATAATTGTCCAAGTCATCCACGTCCCCTTTCTTATGTATAGGTAGTATTTTTGAAATTTTTAAATTAGTGGGCCATGTACAATCCGTTATACATTTATTATATAAGGTTGCTAGAGGTTCAACCAAAATATCACAAGATGCTTTCATAATAAAGCTGTTTAGATCATAAAAGTCTGTACATGCTGATTTTTTTAACTTTAATATAGCTTGCCTAACATCAGACCCGACTATGGCCGGCATAAAAAACGAAGTAGACGGTCTTTGTATCTTACTCAGGAAATACTGCGGATGAATATGTGATGTTTCAATTGAAAGTGCAATAGCATCAGAAATTGTGTTAAAGAAAACATTAAAATCTTGAGAAGATAATGAGGTACGAATCGAATTACTATCCTTAATAGATATCTCGCGTTTGACTAGACTCCATATAATTTTGTTCTTATCTTCTGCAACAGATATAAGATTAGCATAATAATTATTTTTTTCCACTCTTAACGCTCATCTGTAACTCCTTCGCAATTCCGTGTATACAACCCAATCATGCTGAGATTGAGAATTAATAAAATTGTTGTTTGATATGCGTAATTCAGACCTCAGCTTGCGAAGCCTTTCATTAAACCATTTAACCCCAGATTTTCTAGGTTTGATAGATTTAAAATTAAAGCAAATATCACGCTGAGTACATAACATATTTAATATCGACTCAGACAACTGTTCTACATTCAGGTTTGAATTACCATCGACAAGCTGAGACCAGTCAAGCGAGCCAATGCTAGCAACGAACTTATCCACATTATGTTTACTATAATCTCTTTTGGTAACACAGCCCTGTGGAGATACATTGTCACAAAGAGTATTAAAATGGATATATACAGCACAGTGATCAGATATGAGAGGATCATTGACTCCAACAGTAAAACAATGGGAAGACAAGTTACATATAACATTATCAAGGCATGAACTAGTAGTTGCCGTAACCCTTGTAGGCGCAGTGATACAGTATTGCAACCCGTACATAACAAGAATATTACGGATATCTCAAGCATGTTCTGTGTTACTTTGTAAGTCCAAATTAATATCTCCCAGTACAACGATGTTCTTATAATGAGCTGATAAATAATCAAACAAATTTGTAATTTTATCTTTAAATATACCATAGTCACCATGGGTTGAAGATCTATAAGCAGAAATAATAACAGAATTCAAAGATTTAACTTCTGCTCCACAAAATTCAGCATGTTGCGGAACACAAAAACTGGTAACATCTATCGATTTAAGATTAAATTTATTTGTAGCAAAAATGGCTACACCACCGTGAGCAGAACCTGTTCTACAATAAGCCGATATAAGGTTAAAATTATTCAACTTAGTTTTCTCCAAATTTGCATAATTAAGCCAATGTTCAGAAATACAAAAAACGTCAAAATTATTATTTTCAAAAAACAGATTTAACTGATTCATTTTATTTGGGAGACTTTGAACGTTAATATGTATCACAGAACATACTGACTTGTGCGAATTTAAATGGTGTTTACATTGATTATCGATTGTTTCGAAATCGGTTTGGGGGGAAAAAACGATTCAAAACAACATTAACAGGCCATATGTCAGCTACCTGGATCTTCTCGGCTTCATCCTGTGGGACGCTAATTTTGAAAGATGAATACCTCGTGGGATTACGAGACACCAATCTATGCACTGCAACATTAGGGGCAAATGTCTTCAGATAATTGCAGAGCTCACCTTCATCAACATTAACATCAAAGTTTGTGGCATGGAAATATTTATACTTTACTGAAGATGAAGATGCCGCCTTAAATGGACATTTCACTTGATCAACACCACTACCAACTAATAGACTTCTGCTATTTCTTACTCGTCTGGGTGTATCCAATTTACTGTCACTCAACAAGTTTACAGCATCATTGCAAATACGGCGGGCTTCAATATTATGAATAGCGTTAGATACATCCTGCACAGTTACCGGAGCTGCTGCAGCAGAACTATTCTTAGGGGCAGATACTTGTGCAAAATTACGTGATGGAGCACCAGCATTAACAGCAGATTTAGAATGCGACGGTTTGGGTTGATGTTTAACTTGTGAAATGGTGTTACTTGAATTAGAATTACACAACTGTTGCTTTAACATTGCAATTTGATCAGTAAGGGCAGATATGGCAATGCCCTGATTCATTATAACAATGTCCTTCTGCTTACTTATTTCTTCCAAATATTTGACTTTCATCACATAAAGATCTACAGAATTTTTAATTAATTCATTGTTAGAATCATTTTCTTCCAATGCTATTTCGTCAGTACTCTCTGACACTTTAGGAGAGTCAGAGCAACATATTATTTTCCCTGAGTCCAGAACTTGAGCATTTTTCAGCAACTTAACACATGCCTTATGAGTTAGTCTTCCACATCTGGTACATTTAAGCCCAGCTTTTATAGGCTGCTTGCACCTCACACATATATTAGGAACATCTTTGTTAAGTACACTAGAATCCTCCATACTATCCACCATAATATATCAAGATTTCCAACTCAGACCAGTTTGCAATAGTCCGTCCGAGTTAATGCAAAAACAGTAAACACACTTGTGTTTTTTAACGTTGAAATTTAAAAGTATTTTGATATGCTATAAGGAGCACACTGAAAAACAACTATCGGGCGAAAGTCAACTCGACGGAATAATAATAATAATAATAATAATAATAATAATAATAATAATAATAATAATAATAATAATAATAATAATAATAATAATAATAATAATAATAATAATAATAATAATAATAATAATAATAATAATAATAATAATAATAATAATAATAATAATAATAATAATAATAATAATAATAATAATAATAATAATAATAATAATAATAATAATAATAATAATAATAATAATAATAATAATAATAATAATAATAATAATAATAATAATAATAATAATAATAATAATAATAATAATAATAATAATAATAATAATAATAATAATAATAATAATAATAATAATAATAATAATAATAATAATAATAATAATAATAATAATAATAATAATAATAATAATAATAATAATAATAATAATAATAATAATAATAATAATAATAATAATAATAATAATAATAATAATAATAATAATAATAATAATAATAATAATAATAATAATAATAATAATAATAATAATAATAATAATAATAATAATAATAATAATAATAATAATAATAATAATAATAATAATAATAATAATAATAATAATAATAATAATAATAATAATAATAATAATAATAATAATAATAATAATAATAATAATAATAATAATAATAATAATAATAATAATAATAATAATAATAATAATAATAATAATAATAATAATAATAATAATAATAATAATAATAATAATAATAATAATAATAATAATAATAATAATAATAATAATAATAATAATAATAATAATAATAATAATAATAATAATAATAATAATAATAATAATAATAATAATAATAATAATAATAATAATAATAATAATAATAATAATAATAATAATAATAATAATAATAATAATAATAATAATAATAATAATAATAATAATAATAATAATAATAATAATAATAATAATAATAATAATAATAATAATAATAATAATAATAATAATAATAATAATAATAATAATAATAATAATAATAATAATAATAATAATAATAATAATAATAATAATAATAATAATAATAATAATAATAATAATAATAATAATAATAATAATAATAATAATAATAATAATAATAATAATAATAATAATAATAATAATAATAATAATAATAATAATAATAATAATAATAATAATAATAATAATAATAATAATAATAATAATAATAATAATAATAATAATAATAATAATAATAATAATAATAATAATAATAATAATAATAATAATAATAATAATAATAATAATAATAATAATAATAATAATAATAATAATAATAATAATAATAATAATAATAATAATAATAATAATAATAATAATAATAATAATAATAAAGTAAAGTAAAGTTTATTGACCACGTTACATATATAAAAGACATGTTTGAAGTCATAAATCATTGGTGCACATTATACCTACTACTATTGTATATAGTCCATATATTCTTTTACTCTGTAGAAACACTTCTGTAAAAGTTTAGATTTTGCAAATTTAACAAAACGATTATAATTCATATTTCTAGTTTCCGCATAGTAGCTAACAAATTTATTATATATATTAACATCTATTTTGTTTACCTCGGTAGTGCGCATACGGGAGTAAGATTGTAATAAATTTCCTGCTGTCCTTGTGTTATAATCATGAAAATCACTGTGTAACCTAAACTTCTGTAAATTCTTACGTATATATTTAAGGGTTTCTAGGACATATATACATGGCAGAGGCAGAATATCTAATTCTAGAAATATTGGCCTACAGGTAGCATCACTAGGTGCTCCATCAAGTATACGCACAGCCGCTTTTTGGTAAACAAACACTTTGCTAGCTTTTACAGAATTTCCCCAGAGAAGTACTCCATAGCTTAACACAGAATGTACGTTAGCATAATATACCGTTTTTAGGACATTTTTATTTAAGCAGTACTTGAGACGATTCAATCCGAAAACCTGGGATGCCAGCCTCGAGCAGAGATAGTCAACATGCGGCGTCCAGTTTAAGAATGTATCTAAAAATATACCTAATAACTTAACTGGTTCAGATTTAGTAACCCATCTATCTGAGCTAACTTGCAAATATTGAGTTTTTGTTTCATTGAGCTTTAATTTATTTGCAGTGAACCAAGACTTTACACTACTCAGGCTGTTTAAGTTTGAATCTATTTTACTTCTATTCAAAAGTGTGGTGTCATCTGCAAACAGTATGCATTTACTATCTCTGTCCAAAGCTAACGGCAAATCATTTATATAATATAAAAATAAAATGGGGCCAAGTACCGAGCCCTGTGGAACTCCGTTTCTAGCCGACAACATGTCTGACTCTTTATTATTACAATATACATATTGCTTCCTATCCGTTAAGTATGAAGAAAGTAATTGTAATGTTTTATCTCTGATTCCATAAAATTCTAGTTTTAGCAACAACAGCTCCGTACTAACGCAGTCAAATGCTTTCGTCAGATCGCACATAGTAACCCAAGTACTTTGACCATTGTCAAGACCATTAACTACATCCTCAATAAGAGCTATCAGTGCCTTCACTGTAGAGCTATTCTTCCTAAACCCAAATTGGGCTGAGTTAAACAAACATTTATTTTCAGTGAATGAGACAAGTTTATCTTTCAAAATGATTTCAAATACCTTTCCAATGATCGGTACAATGGCTATCGGACGATAGTTATCAACATTATTCATTTCACCTTTCTTAAATATTGGAGTTATTTTTGTTATTTTCAAAGAATCAGGCCAATTACCTTCTTCAATGCAATGATTTACCAAGATTGTGAGTGGCTCAACGATGGAATTAACGGATGCTTTTAGCATCTTTGAGTTAAGTCCATAAAAATCGAGGGAACAAGAATTCTTAAGATTACATATTGCTGCCCTTATATCAGAGGGCAGTATTGGAGACATAAAAAACGAAAATGAAGGTTTGTGATAATTATTCAAATACACTGTAGGATCTGTGTCATTATCGCCAACACTGTTCATTATTCGCTCCGAAATAGATGAAAAGTATTGATTAAAATCTGTGCAATTTAGTGTTGTGCACATTTCCTTGTTTTTATGCGATTTTAATTCATTATTAACCAAGTGCCATGCCATTTTACTTTTATTACTCGAATCATATATTAATTTACTATATTTTGTTCTCTTTTCTTCTCTGATAGCTTTTCTATATTCAGTACGACTAGATGTATATGCTCTCCAATCAATGGCTTGATTAGTGGTATCAAATATTACTTTCAAACATTTAACTTGCTTACGCATATTTTTCAATCTATCGCTGAACCACCCAATCCTGCCAGTTTTACGTTTTGTATATTTTTTAGGAAAACAAATGTTCACATAATGTTGAAATATGTCTAGTATTAACTTAGCACAATCATTAGAGTTCATAGCATCGAGGTTTAAATCGTCCCAACAGATAGTACTTAACTCTTGAGCAAATCTATTAATCCTAACGTCAGTAATTATTCTCCTTTCCTCTGTGACGCCATGGTTCATATTCTGCTGATTCTTAATAATTATATATACACCAAGATGGTCAGAGAGAAGAGGATCATATACATCTGCAATTAAATTATTCTGACATATGTTTGTCAAAATATTGTCCAGACAAGCACTAGTAGATGGTGTAATTCTAGTAGGTTTATGAATAAAATGATTCACGCCATACATTGTACAAATATTAATAATAATAATAATAATAATAATAATAATAATAATAATAATAATAATAATAATAATAATAATAATAATAATAATAATAATAATAATAATAATAATAATAATAATAATAATAATAATAATAATAATAATAATAATAATAATAATAATAATAATAATAATAATAATAATAATAATAATAATAATAATAATAATAATAATAATAATAATAATAATAATAATAATAATAATAATAATAATAATAATAATAATAATAATAATAATAATAATAATAATAATAATAATAATAATAATAATAATAATAATAATAATAATAATAATAATAATAATAATAATAATAATAATAATAATAATAATAATAATAATAATAATAATAATAATAATAATAATAATAATAATAATAATAATAATAATAATAATAATAATAATAATAATAATAATAATAATAATAATAATAATAATAATAATAATAATAATAATAATAATAATAATAATAATAATAATAATAATAATAATAATAATAATAATAATAATAATAATAATAATAATAATAATAATAATAATAATAATAATAATAATAATAATAATAATAATAATAATAATAATAATAATAATAATAATAATAATAATAATAATAATAATAATAATAATAATAATAATAATAATAATAATAATAATAATAATAATAATAATAATAATAATAATAATAATAATAATAATAATAATAATAATAATAATAATAATAATAATAATAATAATAATAATAATAATAATAATAATAATAATAATAATAATAATAATAATAATAATAATAATAATAATAATAATAATAATAATAATAATAATAATAATAATAATAATAATAATAATAATAATAATAATAATAATAATAATAATAATAATAATAATAATAATAATAATAATAATAATAATAATAATAATAATAATAATAATAATAATAATAATAATAATAATAATAATAATAATAATAATAATAATAATAATAATAATAATAATAATAATAATAATAATAATAATAATAATAATAATAATAATAATAATAATAATAATAATAATATCTCTACCCCTCATTCTAATCACAGGGATTAGCCCAGAAGTCGGAGACTTATGCGGGAGAGGGGGCGGCATATTATTATTAAGCAAGCCGCATTTGCGCCCAGGAACGACTTACGTTGGTAGGCCCTAACCACTATTCAGTGCAGAAATGAGGGAAACCTGGAAAACCTCATTAATTAGGGGGGTAGTCAAATATCAACCGGTATCAATCTCTCACAATGACCCAAGCTAACAGTATTCCACCCTACCATACCCGCAGAGAGGGTGCCAATCCTCTCCACGAATATAGCTTATATACGGTCTACCGGCAGCTGGGCTCGAACCAACTCCGATCTAGTCACCTCGATTCAAGTACTGACGCCTTAAACCGCGCGACCACTGACCGACCCAAAAATCGGAAATAAATTAAAATACTAGCAGAAAAGAAATATTTTCTATAAAATTAATTGTTACATATATTGCTCAAGTAGCTTACCAAATATTTTAAATAAATGTCTTTAAACGGCTTCACAATTTGAAAAAAGTAATGGAGATTGCTACATATGCAACTGACCTTTGGATATTGCTCGGCTTGAAAATGAACAGTTGGATGAACAGTTGGGAAATTGTTTCTTTTGCAGTTAACATTATGATCATATTTTTTGTTTAACCGTAGGACTTTATCGGACGCATGTCTATAAATAAAACTATTTAAAAGACATTGAATAGGTTTATTAAAAAATGATAATATAAAATTATCAGAAAAACTAAACTAGACAGAGAAAAACAACAGTCTTTCAAAACTCAACTATATTAGAAATTAAACTAAAAACATAATAATATAGCCTTATTACATTAACATTTCTGCAAAGTTTTTTAAAAAGTGCCAATATAATATAACTCATCTAACTTAAACTAAAAACGAAATAATATAATCCTATTATATAAACATTTCTGTACTGTTTTCCTGTTGTTCACATAGCTCTTCATGAGCCTCACTATTTTCTGTACCATCAATAATGTTTCTGTAAAATGCCAGATCGGTGTCATTTCGCCATTCGGGCCCATAATGAGATGTCAGCAACATGTTTACACTTTTTTTCTTTAAAGCTTTTACTGAGTTTTGTTTTTCAATTACCTGAGGATTTATTAACACCATAGATTTTCCCTTTTTGCAGACACCTTTCGCCATTCCCAATTCATTCCTATAAGTATATTCGCCTCTTACTAAGATATTATTCCTTTACTTAAAAAAAATCTTTTACTTCTGCTAAACTGGAAGTGCCACGATCCTGGAAGCTTTAAAGTTTCAGATATTTCTTTTTTCCAGTCTAAGTTAGGTACATCGTCACCCAGTTTTAAAACTGTACTATGTGGTTCAAATATCTCGAGGTATTCTTCAGGTGTAAGCATAATCTCTTTTTTCTTAATAGCCTGTTCATGGAGGCCAAAAACTCTATCAGGTGGTATAAAGGAATGACCCCTAACTGGATACACCAATTCTATACAGATAGGGAAAATATTTAACCGATCATATGAAATGCTAAGAATAATCCCTTCCACTGCTCGCCGTTCAAGCTTGACGCGTCCTCCCCTATTTTGGTGGACTAAACCAGTATTCGTAAAGCACACTATTCGTTTGGCGTTCGGCCGTGGGCATAGGAAAGTAGGGGAGTACTGACCTGCCGTGCGTCATCTTCCCACCAATACCCCATGCATTTGAAATGTATGTAAAAGAATCTCCCCATGATCGGTTAAATATTTTCTCTATCTGTAGACTTAACATTATTTTGCGAGGCGAGCCACTTCCCACACATACCTATTAATGTGGTGTTTTTATTTTGGCCACCACACCCGTCGCAAACTAATCTTATTGTATTAATATTGTCTAGAGTTGCATGTTGCAAAGTATAATAAACGCAGGAGGCTATTTCATTAGAACCCTTATTAAATTGATTCTCTGTCCAGCAATAGCTGGTAACTGTGGATGAATCAAGATTTCCTTTTGAATGTCCTTTAACGACTGTAAAATTGTAGATATAAAACTGTCTACTATAATAGGCTGCTTGATCAGGTACCTTTGGTAATACTTGATTTTTTTCACAGTCGAATGAAAACGTTAACATATTTTTAAATTCCTCTTTAAGTAAATTAAAAAAAGCTTTTGCACGCAATTTATGAATTCGTTTTTCAGTAATGAAAGTTTGCTTCGCTTGACTATCTTCTAGTTCTAATCTTTTTCTGCAATTGCAAGAAAGTTGAGCACACATCAGTTCTTGGGGTACTAAATCCCAAATTATAATATCTATTGAAAATATGCCTAAAATAGCTTTGTTTGACAGGTATTGTTCCAGGTTTTTCATTATACATCCTCCACATTTTTCGTACATTCAACTCGGAGGAAAGGTATTTTCGTGCAGCACTCTGAGAACGACAATAGTGGGATTCGATGTATTGAAAGCTATTAATGTACGCCATTACACAGTCTTTCCTCTCTTGATACACTCGAGTTTTTCTATCTCCGCCTCTTCTTTCCCTAGGAAGATCTCCACATTGAAGAAAATGTTTCATAATTGTTGTAATCCGTTTTCTGGAAATTCCAAGTACAGTCAAAAATAGCTTTTGGCACACCGGTACTTTTTCTCCATTACAATTTCTCATAAAATATTTAATTTGACCGGGCCTTTGTGAACATGTTTCATTTTTTGGTCTACGTCTCTTTATTTTCTTTATCTCGCAATATTTCAGGATAAAATTATCTTGGTAAGTTTTTACAGTTTAAGGTACCTTTAGTGTGAATGCACTTAATAACTTCGGGTAAATTAACAGGACTATACCTACGCAAAAACAAAAATTATTAGTATTACTCATTATAAGAAATTACCTCTAGTTACCTACCTTTGTCGCTTGGCTATCTCACGAGCCCAGTTTTCCTTATTAAGACACCTCTTTCTTGCTTTCTGTTGGCCAGTAACAACTGGTGTTACATTTATTTCCATTTTTATAAACGTAAATAACTAGAATATTAAATTTATTTAATTTGCACAATACAAAAATAATGAACAGTAACACAGCCACTAGGTTAATTTCAATTAAAACAAAATCTAACTAAAGTGATAATATTATGAAGATTAACAGTGATCACGTGATGCACATACCGCGATTTTATTGGATAACCGGAGATTGCGCAGTTGCAACTGACCATGTGATGGATATTGTCCCTTCTGAAACTAAGCGAGAAATTCGAATGCAATTTAATATTGGATATTGTCGTTTTTGCAAGAATTCCTTTGCACCATCTTGTAGAGGACAACATTTTCCACAAAGTGACGTATCAAGCTCATTTTCCGTCAAAAGTGGATATTGCAACTTTTGCATCTACACCCCTCATATCAATTCGAGAATGGAATGAAGAAAGTACAAATAGCAGTTTATTTTTACAATTTTTTATACGAGTTCCTATAAGTTTTTAGGAAAATATGAAATCTGATAGTAAATATTCAACAAATGTTGAATGTTGTATGAAGATATTGTTAATGAGAATGCAAGAATAAATTTTACTATTACTACGTCTATACGTAGGGTTGTAATTAAAGAATTGTATGATTTGATACAAGCTGATGTAATTGAGTTAATACCATATTCAAAAGACAATACAGGTTACAAGTACATACTAATAGTTAATTGTTTTTCTAAATTTGTATATGTCACAAATGCAATGAATAGTATTTTAAAAAAAATTAAACAAATTCCGAAGAACTTATAAACTGATATGGGAAAGGAATTCTACAACGAACATTGCGTCATCAAAAAGTTCGTAGCGCACAAGGAGCGTATACTAATTTTTAGAGGGTGATTTGTTTATTTTTTTAAAGGTCGAGTAAAAAAAATTTGTTTTCAATTTTCTGCCTTTATTAGGCCTCCCGAATACGTGGTTAAAATTAATTACATTATGACTGACTCACCCTGTACATATATGCTATTAAGATATTCAGTGAATCATAAACAAATTCAATAAGCGCATATTCAAGTAAGACTCAGTTTTATCAACAGAAATATGTTTAATACGAATGTTGTAAATATCATTACGAATATAAATGCGACACCACCACCGTTCATGTCAGTTCTGCAAAATGAATCTGCTAAGGTATAATTATTTAATTTTAAAACAGAAGCCTCGTCAGATGAGAACCATGTTTCACTTAGGCAAACAATATGTGGAAAATTTAGTGTACTAAGGAATGTATACAATAGTGTGCATATGACCAATGAGGTTGTTACTTTATTAGTTGAATGATCCGGAACTGAAAGATTGTTGGCAAAAAAACGAAATTGCTTCACAATTATATTTTTAAGCCAAAAATTCGGGTCTATAAAGCAGGTCCCTTGTTTCTTCATTATAGTCCGTACATATTCGGAAAGCGACGTTGGTTCCTTTGCTATTAAGTTTTTCACATACAAATTCATGAGTCGGTAATTTATTCTTTAAATGCGAAGTAATGTGCTTCTCTACGGTATCTGCTTTACACCTCCCAACCCAAAGCCACAGTTTTTTAGTTGGAGCAGCAAAGGATGAAAATTTATCTTGAACAGTTGCTGTGCCCCTAACACTAGATTTATTTCCCCTTTTGTTGTCCCATTCTCACTATTCAAGATTTTACAGCTTTGGCGCCTCCTAGAATATTTTTTGTATTTTTAGAATTCGTGTTGCTATGATCACTCAATACAACAGTTTCATGTGAAGAGACAGAAGAAAACGACGTATTTAGAGCACCATTCTGAGTACTTATCATATCATCAATTCGTGAATCGATTTGTCGATTATTTTTTGTTGAAGCGTATTTGTGGCATCATTACTAGCGTTGCAATAAACTCTTTTAATTTGTCATCTTGGTTCATTTCTTGATTAACTTTAGTAGCGCTTCTTGTTATCTTAATTATTCCGATAGTTCGGCTCCCGCTCCACTATGTTCGTGGCACCCTTACGTGGATAAGCGCTAATCACAATTTAGGGAAGGAATTACGGGAACCTGAAAAATGTTATTTCATATTAGGAAGATAGTCAAACCCTGCCCAGTATGAATCTCTTACATTGAGTCAAGCCAACATTATTCCATCGTATCATACTCGCGAAGTAAAACTACAAGTAAAACTGTTCAAATTGCACAAAGTAAACCTGTTCTAAATTATTTTAAATAAAATAATAGATAAAAAAATATATTAAAATATTTTGAATACAACTGCTATCTCACGTGCAAATAGGCAAGTTGAATGCTTCAATTGAATATTTTTTAATGCTGTTGCGGCATTTACGAATATTGAAACGATAAACATGTTTGTTTCAAAACTAAATGGAGTTTTCAATTCCCTGAATGCAATCACGGGAAAATTGCCTCACAAGATGATCTGCTACTTAGTTTAGTCTTAGAGGAAATAACAACTATACAATTTCTGTAAGAGTGTTTCCTAAAATCAAAAACAATATGGCGACATTTCTAACATAGCATTTTGTATAGTAAGTAATGTCATCTTATTTTTTAGTTGCCCCCAGTATCTGGATAAAGTATCAGTTAATTGGTGCTTATGATGGACAAAGATTAACACTTGAATGTCATTCCCAGGCATATCCTAAATCCATTAACTATTGGACAAAAGATACAGGAGAAATTATTCTTCACGGTGACGTATTCCAATTATGTATATTTATATGTGATTATTTATAATTAATAGTGTTTTTCAGTTTAATAAAATTAACGAACAACATCGTGACATTTTGATAAATTGGAATCCAAATCACTAACGATTTTTTTTCTAATTTACCTTTGTTTTCATTTTAGACATAATGCTGATAACATATATCGTCAAACTTATTCCATCTGCTGTTTGAAAAAATTGCTCTTTGAAGTGTATCACTTTTTTACTAAAATAGTAATGAAATCAAAATTAATTAAGTTATCAAAAACACAAAAATAGGAGCTAATAAAATTACCGAGTAATAAAAATAATTAAATTATTTGCTATAAATTCTTTTCTGTCTGTTAATTATTCTATTAATACAATTTTATTTGCCATTCTAAAATTTTATGAAAAAACTATTTAAAAATATAAGTAATATAATGGTATAAGGTAAGAGCTGAATACACAAATTTTATTTAACAGTAAGACGCCATATGCAACTCAACAAATGGCGTGTATTCTGAGGTAACATAAACTGTACGATTATGATGCACACCTGCATTATGCAAAATATTTAATAATAATTAATTAGAACTATCAATTTACATTGAGAAAATTAGGAACTATGTTAAAAAACAATTTAACTTAAACTTTATTTTTACCATTCTTAGAAAATATACTTAATATGGCCTCGATTTGAACGTTTATGTTTGTCATGATGACAAAACGTTGTAGTAGAATAACAAATGAGTGCAATAAAGATTTTATTGCACTAGAGCAATAAAGAACCAGTTTTTTCACTAAATATAGTTAAATAAAGTTTTGTTTTTTGCATGAACGTAGAAAATTTTTTTTAAATATTTTTTCATAATTAGTGGAAATTTAAAGATGGACAAACTGAAATATATATTGATTAAATTTTTCTAAGAAAATGTATATATGTACACTCACTGCAACATAAAGGTTTCCAGCTTGAATCAATATCACATCATATTGTTTATGATAAATTTTTTGCCACGCGTGTCTAGAAAAAACAATTATTAACACGACCTAATCATTGATGCCCCTCAAAATTCTTAGGTAATAGTCCACCAGCTCATCTCTTTAAAAGTAGTATACGTTGGGTGCATCCTACGCTTTCGAGTCCTGTCTGTTCGAAGCGCTATGTCACCGAAAGCCTATGCGCGCGAATACCTGCCTGTTCGAATAGAGATGGGCGCGATCGCTTCTGACTGGCGGAGAGAGAAGACCATGATGCAATTCGCCTGAACGATTCATTCTCCCGGTAGGAATATAAAGCAACGGTTTTCACAGTGATATATCACTTTCCACAGAATTTTAGAAACATTAATTAATTATCATAATGCAGTCTTTTGATAAGAGTTTCCACACGTTTAATTATTTTTACATACACTTACTTGTGATTTTATTTCATGTGGTAAATACCATCTACATATTTACTTCGTATGTATTTACCTGTGGCGTAGTATTGTTGTATAAGCCTACCATTGGCAATAAAAGTATCGCATTCATATTTCATTATGTAATCACACCTTTAGTTGTGTATATGTAGCGTAACCTTAAGCTGATACCATGGATCTGATTTCTACTTAGTCAGTGTTCTATGTAAGATTCTATTCTATTCGACATGGCTCTTCTGTTACTGATATGCTAACGCTAAGTTAGAGTTCGTGTATTCTTGTAAAATCCTGTAGTAGTGTGAATAATAAATAAAGTAATAGAAAATAACTTCTTGACTAATTGGACTCTAAAACCTGTATTTTCCTACTCGTAGCCATAAATTTGACATGGGGGGTTAAATGAACAAAGTATTTCAAGCTAGATTTTTTTAATAAAAAAATAAATAATTTTTAATAAATTGAAAAATAAAAAGTAAATAAAAAAACAATCTCATCATAAACATGTAAATAATAAACAGGTACGAACAATATTTGTTACAAAAATGACAAAAATAAAATTAGAACTTAGTTGCAGGTGAACCCTAACGTAAGGTTGCCGTAGGAGATCTAGTTCACCGACCGCGTTGCTAAATCTTGGCGAATAGAGTGATTGCAGGTTTGTAGTGAGACTTTACCTATATGACCTAACCAACCCAACCCATGGGGGGGGTCTGACATTCCCCCCCCCCCCCCGTGGCTACGCCACTGCCTGTAAATACTGTATTTTTTCCTTTTTCTTTACTGTTTGAACTGTACAATACATGTAGATATAATGCGATTGAAGAATTAATATACCTATTTATACAGAAGCTATTTCAACACCTGGAGGGACAAGGTTGTAATATTGCTATTATACATATAGGTGTATTATAATCAATGTAGGTATTCATAATAAAATATTTATAATCCCACACAGAAATTTCAATGAAAGTTATTCGCTATTTATTTATATAGCCCTTATAAATTGTTAAAACTGTCATCAATATCAATAACATAATGATTTACATATTTATTAAAACTAGTCGTGCATCAATAGATGTGACAATTTTTATTAACGGGGGCCTGCAAAATAATGCTGGTGGCAATTATCTCTGTAATAGTGATTATCGCTGTTAGGCGCATTCTAATTCTACACAAAAATTATTTTTTGACAAGGTCATAGAAATTTGAATGGTGGATGTATTTTTTGATTTAGGTAAGTATTAATTTTTAATTATTACTAAACCCACTGAACATGAAACATCATTCTAACGATTTATAACATTGGAGACAAGTGAGATTTATAACATTATGTAATTAACTTCAGTCATACGTTTCGTAAATGCATTTAAAAATCATCGGTTAGTTAATGTTTAGTGGAAAGTAAGTAGGCATGACTTAATGTTAACGCTGGTATAACAACATAATTCTGATGAGTTCCATTTTGGACGTATATACAAAAATTTGAGTCTATGTTTGATAAATGTTTTCAAGAAATACATGGTTGCAGGTATTTAAATATAACTTTAATATTAGGTATAATAATATAATATGTTCATAAATTTGATTTTACTATTCTATGTATCCCTTTTACAGCTGTATACATAGTACTAGAACTTGAAATATAACTAAGTAGGTAGAAATCAAAGAACACGGTAGATATAATAGTTTTTTTCTATTCACGGTTTAAGATAAGTTAGGTTTGTGATTTGCCGAGTAAATTATAAAATGGAACAAAAGAGAAAATTAAATATACCTAGGTGTATAAGTACTCCATGAAAAAGAAATAAATTATACATAAGTATGTTGTCTATGTTTTTGTTTCATAGACAAGCTGAACTGAACTTATACATATGTATAGAGTTGTTTCAAAATCTTGAGCTTTGAGCTTCCGAAGTGCAGAAAAGTAACTCCGTCCGTCGCCTAAATTATTCTACGTCCGAAAAACATGGCACTTGTTATTCAGTGTATCCCTAGCACTCGCAAAAATTTTTTTTGATTTTTGACTATATTCTGTTTTAAAGTGAGATTTAAAAAACATATAACGGTCGGTTTCATAATAAGACCGTTAAAGTCACTTTAACTAAAGGACACTTTAAAATAAAGTTGCCTTTAAATCTGTTTAGGTTTCATAAACATTTCTATTAGTTACTTTAACTAAAGACCAAAACGTCATATTTATTATGTTGTGGTAGAACTGGAGAGGTTGATTTTGCTTATTCCTTTCATAGTCCATGCACTATGCAACCCGAAAAAGGCGGGCAATTTCGATGTTATGAACATTTATAGATTAAATTTCATTAGCGTTTGTCATTGTCATAAAAGCTCATATTCGCAGATTACTGAACACGGAACTATTACTCATATTTTTAACCGTATTTTTGTATCTTGTTGTCGATTTATTTTTCTTGTTAATATGAAAAGATCCAGATCTACGAATTTTACAAAAGAAGAGGAACTTTTGTTAGTAGAAGAGATAAGAAGAATGAAACATGTAACTGAAAATAAAACTACCAATAAAATTTCATACAAAGAATAGGTAATGTCTATTTTATACATATTATGTTATATTTTTGCCGATCTTTGTAATCAATGCTATAATTATATTAGGAACAAGCAATGATGTCTTCAATTTGATGTAACAAATTTTCGAATCGGTCAAAGAAATTTAATTCATCATAAATTTCAAAACAAGGACGACGTTTTCTATATAATTTTTGCCTCCGCACAAATATTTCTTCATCTTCTGAAGAACTAGAGCTTGATGATGAGAAATACATTCTTTTTACTTTTTTCTATCTCAAGTAACTACACAAGTGGTTACCGAAATATTAGGTTAGGTTGTACTTAAAGTCACATTACTGATGTTAAAGTCTCGAAAACGGCCTTTAACTTTAAAGTGACTTTAAACTCTAAAGTTTTGTTATGAAACTTTTTAGTTTAAAGATCCTTTTAAATTTAAAGTGACTTTAAATTTGATTATGAAACTGGCCGTAAATGAATGATTTTGCCAAATTTATGTATAAGTGGTAAATTATTGTTTTAAATTCAGACCTCGATAAACAATTAATGTTTAATTCGATTTTAATTTTGTAATAGGTCTAAAAACAATAGGAAAGTGGTGCATAGTGATGAAAGGGATTTTTTTAGTACCTCAGATGATATGGTAATGATGACTTGGGTTGTCAAACTTTTTTTGTATCTTTATTCTGTAAATACAAATTACATACCGTAATAAAATGTCCTAATCTTATTATTTTAATTTTAATACTTTATAATAATACTAATCAATAAAACCGTGCCCTCACTTCAATACGGTATGATTATTTTTCCTCCTATCTCCCTAATCGACTGGTTTATATAAGGTATGCCGATAAAGTAGGAATCTGTTATACCTACATCCAATACCCCAAATTACCCAACTATGTACAGTGTGTTCCCATAGAGAAAAGTAAAATATTCTAAAGATATATAAAAAAAATTATAAAGATTGACAACCCAAGTCATCATCACCATATTGAAGAAATAACTTTCATCACCGTGCACCACTTTATTGTGTTTAGACCTGTTACAAAATTGAAATTGAATTAAACATTTGTTTATCCAGACCTGAATTTAGAACAATAATAATTTACCACTTATAATGAACGTAGGTATACATACCTACATTTGCCATAATCATTTACTTATATGTTTTTTAACTGTCACTTTAAAACTGAATATAAAATTTGAAATAGGATCAAAAGATTTTTACTCTGCGAGAGCTTGAGATAAACTCTGAACAATAGGTGTCATGTTTTTGGAACGTAGAATAATTTAGGCGGCGGACGGAATTATGTTTCTGCGCATCGGAAGGTCAAAGCTCATAAGATTTTGAAATCAGTCTACTGCGTACTTATGTATAATTTATTACTCTTCAGCTGTAAAAGGGACAAACGTAGAATAGTAAAAATTAAATTTATGAACATATACATATATAGGTATGATAGGATCTAGTACCAAAATAAAAATATTGCCACGGATTTCCCAATCCGACTTTTTCTTTTACTAGAAAAACAAACAGTTTACTGATATGTATTAACACTGTACACTACCGAATACTTATTACAACTCAGCTAAACACTATTTAATTAGTCACTATCTAAAGGTTTGTTTACACAGCAGTCAGGGACTACTTTGAAACTGTCAGAAACATTCAGCCATCTACTTCTTGAGTTACATACACCGAAAATACAATCACCACTCTATTGGTCGAATATTTGTAACAGTTTGAAACCAATCCCTGACTCTTGTGAGAACAGACCTTAAATCGTTCTGAATTCTAATTGATCTCTCCGAAATATCCAAATAACAACTCTCTAATTCAACACTGTAATTCAAGATTGGAATTCAAGACTGTAATTCAAGACTTATTCAAGACTGACTGACTAGGCCGTCTATTCTTCTTTTATAGACCAAACGAATATTCCAGTTATTTTCTAGCATCTCTAGATCCATTTCTCAAACGATTCTCGTCGATTCTCAATTTTCCAGTCGCGCCTCGATATACGGCCTATTTTGTTTGTTTACCAGCATCACGTAGGGACGATCGGGGCAATCTAGCGTTTTGCAATACCACAGTCGTCGAATTGGGTGCGAGTGGGACAAATTCTGTAACGATATATTTATTTATGTTTTAACATTAAAGTTATATTTAAATATTTGCTACCATGTATTTCTTGAAATCATTTATCAAACATAGGCTTAAAGTTTTGTATACCTATATACCTATACGTTCAAAATCGAACGCGTCTTCAACATTAGAATTATATTGTTATACCAACGTTAACATTAAGTCATGCCTTCTTACTTTCCACTAAACATTAACTAACAAATGATTTTTAAATGCATTTACTAAACGCATGACTGAAGTTAAATTACATAATGTTATAAACCTCACTTGTCTCCAATATTATGAAACGTTAGAATGATGTTTCATGTTCAGTGGCTTTAATAATAATTAAAAATTAATAAAGCGTAAAGCTTACCGAAATACAAAATTATATTCACTATAAAATACCTATGACCTTGTAAAAAAATAATTTTTGTGTAGAATTAGAATGCACCACCAGCATCATTTTGCAGACCTCCGTTAATAAAAATTGTCACATCTTTTGATGTACTACTAGTTTTAATATGTGCTATATAAATAAGTAGTGAATAACTTTCATTGAAATTTCTGTGTGTGGGATTTTAAATATTTTATTATAAATACCTACGTTGATTATAATACACCTATATGTATAATAGCAATATTACAACCTTGTCCCTACAACTGTTGAAATTGCTTCTGTATAAATGGGTATATAAATTCTTCAATCGCACTAAATGTACCTGTATTTTACAGTCGAAACAGTAAAAAAAAGAAAAAATACAGCTGAATACTGCATATGAAGTAAATTCGTAGATGGTATTTACCACATACATGAAATCAAATCGCAAGTAAGTACATAGATATAGTAATAATTAAACAATTAAACGTGTGGAAACATCTTAACAAAAGGCTGCATTATGATAATTAATTCATAATGTTTCTAAAGTTCTGTGGAAAGTGAAATATCAATCTGAAAAGCGTTGCATTTTATTCCTATCGAGAACAAATTATCCAGGCGAATTGCATCGTGATCTTCTCTCTACGCCAGTCAGCCAGGAACGCGCCCATCTCTATTCAATAGGCAGATATTCGCGCGCATATGCTTTCGGTGACATAGCGCTTCGAACACACAGAACTTCGAACGCTTGAGGTGCTTCGTATACGTTTTACGTTGGAAACCTGTATGTTGCATGTATAATACAAAAAATTCAAGATATGCAGGCAGGGCCTGCATCGATTGTTATTTGGGAAAATACTGATCCGAAATATTTAAGAATTTAACAACATGGCAATTGCCCTGGGGTGTACACAACTAAAATCTAAAACTACAGCATTTTTGGCTGTGCCGGAAGTCGACACCAACTTCGATATTTTAAATGGGGCATCCTGTATATTATTTTGGATTCTACTGAAAATTTTATGGTCACTTTGTATAAGATAGAAGAGAAGATAGTTAGGATTTATAGATTTTGTGATATCAATTTATTAAGGAAAATATTGACATATCAATCATGATAAAACAATTATTAGTATGTGCAACCTTGAGCAGATTATATACAAAATGACCCAGTGATATATGTTTTGTGAAAAATTGATTGAATTGTTATTATTCAAGTAAAGAGAAAAAATTGAGAAAATGTTGGTAGAAGGTAATTATATATATTATATGGGGTAGATGATTGATAATCGTATATTTTTCGATTACACTAAAAATTAGACTTTGATTAGATGTACTCATGCAAACACCAACTGTTCACATTTATTTAAGCAATAAATTCATTAGTTTTTCTACATATTTTTTTCATCGAATAACAATCACAATTAGTAATATACAGTAGGTATTAGTTTTAAAAATTTAAGTAGTGTAAATATTCTTAAAAATATTCAATAAAATGCTTTATATTAATGTCAGGGTGATTCTTTGGGTTGTTATGCCGTGACCTCGGTAACTGGTAGCTGCCAGAAGCAGAGTTAAAATGCACATCCCTAGCATTAGCCGGGATTCTTTTACCTGCTCTGGTTGTTCTCCGCCTAGGCTCTGTGGGGACAGACCCGCTATCGGTGTCTCTGAGCCCGGCTGATTCCGGTTGCTATTGTTGTTATTACGACTGCTTCGGTCGGAATCTTTCCTCGGATAATGGTGTTTCTGGCAGCTACCAGTTATCGAGATCACGGCATAACAACCCGGAAAATTACTATGTATCAAATGATAGCACTGACCGTGAAAGTCTAAAAAACCAATGCCAAGAATTGCTTCGCCACTCTTCACCAACATAAGTAATCTCCAGTTGGCTGGATAACTTAAATTTTTCCACAACGGTTTCAACAAAGTTTTGTTTGCATATCATTGTCCAGCATAATATTTTTGTTAGTGACAAAATCGTACCAGTTCTCATCTATTTTAAATACTGATTCGAAATTGCGAGCTCAGCGAATTCCAATGGAAAATTGAATGGTTGAATTTGGTGTCAAATATTTTATCTCAGTGAATTGTCTTTTGTTTCATTTGTGTTTTTTATATCTTCTACATTGTAATGGCTCATCTTTGCCGTGGTACTAAATTCAGAAAATTTCTGGTTACTAGAGATAGGCTACTAAGACATAAATAATGTATTACCGATCTAACCATCAAATTGATAGTTTTATAGTAATCAAAAAGGAACAAAAGAAAGGCTCAAGCAAGAGAGATAAGGATGCCGGGCGGTAGACAAAGAAGATAATTAATATACTTGTAAAACGTCACAATATTTGAGGTTTGTAGTTACAAGCATGCATGTGACTTTGGTCAGCACATAAGGACAGATTCTCCTTGATGTTACCTCGTC
>CM073428.1:42292819-42332819 GCA_037114965.1 Monochamus alternatus
GTCGGGGGTTGCCTTTTATAAAACCCCCGAATCACGCAGATCTGGTTCGACTGGATACTAGCGCGTCAATTGCGCTGTGTACGAGGCCGCTGAACTGCTGACTCGGGTGGAGAGAGGGCGTGAAAATGCCGTTTCTCCACAAGAGAGAGCACGGCGGCGAGTGCACAAGATGGAGGCTAAGATCCGGTCGACGAGGCAACACGCGTCCCGTATCCAATGTGTGATGGACTACGTGTAAGCCAATAGGGCTTTCACACCTAAGGTGAGACGCATAGCTACTGCCCTTAGGCGTATCCATCATACCCTGAATCCGATGGTGCTTCTCACCATCAAGCAGCATTTTCTCGACAGGATACGGATGCTAATGGATACGAAAAAGTCACTAGTCAGGCGGTCAAGAAGGTTGGAGCAAAATAATTTGTTCCGTGTAAGGCCTTCTCGACTATTTGAACAGCCTCAGCGTGTTGCGGACAATCCGCCGACTGTAGATCAGGTAGAAGCCTTCTGGAGCGATCTTTATGGCCGCAGGATTCCACTTGATAGAGACACTCAAGCCCTGGCACATTGTGAGGCCTTTTGTCAAAGGCTTCGAGAACCACAAGAGGTGTGCCCACCGATAACCCCGGATGAAGTTCAGAGATCATTTGTTAGATCGAAGAACTTCGCTACTCCTGGTCCCGATGGGATCAGCAACTTCTGGTGGAAAAAAATCACCAGTGTCCACCGCCATTTGGCTAGAATATTCACGCCCTGGCTAAATGGAAAGCAGCAAATTCCGGCGTGGTTTGCCTAGGGGAGAACCGTGCTGACCCCTAAGAGCGGAGATTTGTTCCAACCAAAAAACTACCGTCCAATAACCTGCCTGAATGCCTGTTACAAGGTGTTTACTCGCATCTTGTACGCGCGTGTGCTCCAAGCAGTGTACCCGGTTTATCAACAGATGTACGAGCAGCGAGGGTCTAAGAGGGGTGTAGCTGGCAGTAAGGAGTAGCAAGCGAAACCTCTCAATGGCCTGGATAGATTACCGCAAGGCATTTGATATGACATTGCATGAGCTAATAATCCACTTGCTCCAATATCTTGCTGTGGCCGACCCCATAGTGAGATGTATTGAACAACTCATGCCGCTCTGGAAAACCCACTTTACCATAACATCGATTAATGCAAGGGTCTAGACAGAGCCGGTTTAGTTCAGAAGGGAGTGTTCCAGGGAGATTCCCTGAGTCCCCTCTTGTTTTGCATCTCACTGCTGCCATTATCCGTTGCAGTTCGTCGTACCCGGAGTTACAACTGCGGTACTCCAGGAGGCCAAAGGCATAAGGTCACCCATTTGTTCTATATGGATGATCTTAAACTCTATGCCTCCGGAGAAAGGGATTTAAATCAGTCCCTCAGAGTGGTACAGGAGTACACGCAGGCAGTTGGAATGGAGTTTGGGCTGGGCAAATGTGGGTTCATTTCAAGAGAGGACGATGCAGTCCATATGGAGAGGACGCCCAGCTCATAGACGGAAGCATCTTTCACCATCTAGATGCCGGAAAGTCGCACACTTATTTGGGTGCCCCACAGCGGGGCACTCATGAGGTGGCTACGGTGAAAAACGCTCTCCGCGGCAGGTATCGGCACCGCCTCCGACAGATCTGGTCTTCGGAGCTGTCGGGTAAGAACAAGGTGAATGCCACAAATATGCTTACCGTTCCGATCCTACTCCTTTGGAGTAGTGAAATGGACATAAGAAGAGCTGAGGCAACTCGATGTAGGAACCCGCAAAATGATGCACCTCCATCGGAGTTTGCATCCAAGATCGTCCGTTCCGCGGTTATACTTCTCAAGAAATCGGGGAGGCCGTGGACTCTTGAGTTTGGAGTGTCTCCAGGGCAGAGTGGCTTTGGAGGAAGCCTGTAAATTCATCAGGAGCTCGGATCCCTTTCTCTGCTTGGTCCAAAACCATGAAGCAGCAAGGATAGGAGCGTTTGTGTATAATGCAGTGAGAAGAGCAGCCGATGGTCTCGTGTTCGATACTGAGCGGGAAAATCCAGACTCTGTCACCGAGACGGATCCTGCCCAATTAAAAGCCAAAATTAAAGTTGCAGAAACGCGTCATCTTTTGCAGCTACATAAGTATAAGCCAATTCATGGTCTCTTCTACCGTCATCTAGAGAGGCTTGGTTTATCTGAAAAGCTGACCTTCGTTTTTTTGAGGTCAGCGGGGCTGAACTCTTAGACCAAGGGGTTCATAATGGCTTGCCAAATGGTGTAATTAACACACTCGTCTATCGTAGTCGTGTCTTGGGTATCGAGGTTCCTGATACCAGCTGAAGGGCTTGCCGCCAAGCGCCGGAGACGCTTATGCATTTCCTGTAGACCTGTCCGGTATATGCGGCCACATCGTATATCCAAAGACGTGATTCAGCCTTACGGGTGTTGTATTATCATTTACGACACTCGTATGAGATAGACGACACGCCAGTGCCGCCTTATGCTCTGGGGGATATAGAATCCGTTGTAGGGAATGAGAAGTGTTGAATTTATTGGAACTATTCATTTCCCTCAGGCAAATTTAAGCCAATAGGCCTGATGTAGTCCTCCTCGACCACCAGCTTAGGACAATGTTTGTGATTGAGTTCTCGGCTCCCTCGGAGAACAACATCGTCCTAAAAGAGGAGGAAAAACGGAGGTAGTAATAGTAATAGTAATTTATTATTCCAACAGGAAAAATCCTAATTACAGGAATAAACTGATACAAAATTTTAAATAATACATCGAGTAAGTAAGAACATTATACATAATACAAAAACAAAAGCAAAATATATTCTAGAACAGAGAGAAAATTTTAAACTAGTTGCGAGGCACATGACTACAAATTGTACTTATATTATCATTAAAGATATCACAATCCGATGCGAGTCTGTTATAAATACTACACATTAGAAACAACGGAGATTTGGCTAGGACGTTGGTTCGAGGTGCACTGCAATAAAACAGTGTCTGATGTCTCAAGTTTCCAGGTGATACCCGAAAGTATATTTTACTTAAAATATCCGAACAGTCAAACCTATGATTCAGGATATTAAAAAGATATCGAATCAAGGCAATATTACGTCGTTCTTCTCTCCAAGCTCCGCAGGCTGTATCCAGACCACTCTGTGAAGGTTGTGATGCTAATTATAGGTGTCCTGGGTGGAATGAGACATACGCTGCTTTCTGAATTAAAGATCATACCGGCTTGCTGAAATTCGGCAGAGATCTTAGCCGGCATAATGCAGAAGTCAATCGTCCTTGGTTCGCTACGTCTGCATAAAACACACGATTTACGGGCTCGATGATGATGATTGATGATGATGATGATGATGATGATGATGATGATGATGATGATGATGATGATGATGATGATGATGAAGCTAAAAATATGGGAAAAGTACATAATAATGAAGTCATAGATGTACCATTTAGACAAATGATAGGATGTCTGATATATATATATATATATATATATATATATATATATATCTTAGCCGGCATAATGCAGAAGTCAATCGTCCTTGGTTCGCTACGTCTGCACAAAACACAGGATTTACGGGCTCGATGATGATGATTGATGATGATGATGATGATGATGATGATGAAGCTAAAAATATGGGAAAAGTACATAATAATGAAGTCATAGATGTACCATTTAGACAAATGATATGATGTCTGATATATATATCAACAATCTCACGTCCAGATATTACCTTCAGTGTATCATATCTAAGTAGAAGTCTAGACAAACCAACGAATCAAACATGTAAGGCTGGAAAAAGAATTATAAGATATCTTAAAGCAACAAAAGATAAATGTCTTTTGTACAAGAAGAAGGAAAATAAAGAAGATTCAGTAGTGGCATATTGTGATACAAATTGGGCAACAGATGTAATAGACAGGAAAAGTGTTAGCGGAGGTATCATATATTGCTATGAAAAACCTGTAAGCTGGTTCTCCAAGAAACAAAGTTGTGTATCTCTCTCGACAGCAGACAGTGAATATATGTCCGCTGCAGCCGCAGCTCAGGAACTAATGAATATAAAATGTATCATGGACTGTTTTCAAGTGAACTGTAAACCAGTGTTATTGTGTGACAATCAAAGTGGCATATAAATGTAAAAAACTTTTGAAAACTCTAAAAGAACGAAGCATATAGACATTAGGAGCCATTTTATAAGAAATATAATCAACATAGAATATATTTCTTCATCTTAAAATGTTGCCAATATGTTAACAAAACCGCTAATTAATGAAGTTTTGTATAGACTAAGAGGATAGGGCTAAAGTTTTGTAGTGTTGTAGACAATTTATCATTTTAGCACAATGTTAAATTGAGGAGGAGTGTTAGATATCTAATCTAAGTACCTAGTCTAGCTGATTATAATAAAGTATTGTGGATCATGTTATCGATGAAAGAACAGTTGTTAAAAAGTTGTTATAAAATAAATAAATAATAAAATACATTATGAGTAATTTTATTAATAGAAAATCTTAAAAGTTGTACTATTGTCTTTTTATTTTCAGTTAACTGATATAATGATACAACAACGCTGTAAATTTGGCGTATTTCCATAACATTAGCAGTTTGATATAGAAGATTTGTTGGGTACACAATTTCTTTGTTATATAAAATTTTTAATATTATGTGCTGTAAACTATGTAATTTCTTTAAACGAATGCCCGATAAACCATTTATAATACCATATCCTATATGTGATTCTACAAAAAAAATTATGAATTATTTTAAGTTGAACTATGTTTAATATATTTTTTAGATTTTTAAACAGTGGTATTATTCCTCTTATTAAATAATTCCTGCACGTCCTATCGATTTTACCAAAATCTTTTTCTGCTTCATTTTTCAAATTATCCCAACTGCCAGATTCATAATAAATAACGATATCATCAGCAAAGCTTATAACTCGTCCTTCAATTTGTTATGAAAATAGATTATTAATATATAGGATAAATAACAGAGGACCTAATATTGTACCTTGTGGTACCCCATATTCAATGGTTCTAAAAGAACTTTGAACATTACCCACGCTAACACATTGAGTTCTATTTGACAGATAGCTTTTAATTAACTTCAATAGCACATCCATAATTCCTACATTATTCAAGCAATCGGATGACTCACTGTATCAAGAGCTTTTGCGAGATCTACATCTATAAAAATTCTGAGATGGTTTTCCTTTGTCTAAGGAATTATAAATAAGTTTAGTTAGTAAGGGATGTAAAATATTAGCTTGAAAACCGTATTGAAATTCAGAAATAATATTGATTTTTTTTTTAAATCTTTCAAGTCTGATTTTTAATAACTTTTCTTACTAATACTAGAAATTAAAGATATTATTACCTTTTTTAAATATAGATATAACCACTGAAATTTTAAAAGCCGATGAGCACATTCCAACTTCAAAACATTTATTTATTAAAAATGATTATGTTTCTGCTTTTATACCATCTATTCCTACTGATTTTTAATTTTTTAACTGCAGGATTACCGTTTTAATTTAATTTATGTCTGTTGGTTGTAAGAAAAATGACGACTCATTAATATTACGTTTTTCTCTGCAATTTATATCTTTATTTATATTAATTGCCATTTTACTGCCCATAGTGGAAAAAACTTCATTAAAAAGTTCACAAATTTTATCTGTATTTTCTATAATTATCTGTTTATTTATATAAATTATTTGTTTATACCTGTATTGCCAAATTTATTAGTTTTATTACACACTTCATTTACTCTTTTCCACAACATTTTAATATCAATTTTTTATTTCATATTTTGTTTTTATAGTAATTGACTTTTGATTTCTTTATACTTTTATTTAAATTATTTCTATATGATTTATATTCATTTTCTAATATCAATCATGTTAACTGTTATCCAATTTTGAAATTATTAATTCTCTTTTCAAGGTGGGGGTATGTTCTGAGCTTATATATATTAAAATATGTCTGGACTGAATCGAGAACACAAAAAAGAGTATATATATATACTCACAAAAATTAATTATTTTGACTGTACTGTATTGTAGGTTTTTGTAACTTGTAATGTTAAAATAAAGTTTAATATCCAAGATAAGAAATTCGAATTAGTACACTCTCCTGAAACATTGGACAATATTTTTTTCAAATTTAACACATGTCTAATATTAATAAATAACCATGTTTTGAAGCAAATATCAATAAAATTTATTGACGATATGAGGGGCAGTAGGGGTAACCATCGTTTGTTTCACTTTATTTTTGTTCTCCTTATTTTGATGACTTCTTCAATATGAATATAAACAGATTTTAAAAGAATTATTTAATTTGATATTTTTTCATACGATTCATATTAAGAGAGGCATTCAGTGTCGGACAGTGTAGGCCTAATTTCAAGCATAATTTTCGTCGTTCGTATAACTTTTACAGTCATAAAACTGACTTGTGCTATTAGATAAAAGATCAGAATAGGTAATGAAGAAATTTCAAATCAAATTATGCTGTAGAAAATAAAATACAAGTATTTCTATTCGGTAAACATTGCCAGATTTGTTGTCACAGATCGCGATGAAAAGTTCTCATTACCTAAGTTACGGGACAAGAAACAAGGAAATATTGTTGCTTCAAATCAAGCCATATGTGTAAAAATTAAGCGCAAAATTTTTATTTGTCAATTATATCAACATGTCTGCCGATTTCGATTATTTCTAGCGATGTTTATTACCAAATCGTAGAAAACTGAGGTTTGAAATGTACCCCAAAGATGGCGCCTCCGCTGCTTAATGTACTCTTTAAAAGTTTTAGTTACAGATAACTGTAAAATGATAAATACTATTTTACCACAGAATATATAGCTAACGCAACAGAAGGCTCGTCAAGTAGTGTTTAAATGTAGTCCCCGAAAAGAAGCCGGCTTCAAAAGCCAGCTTCTTTCAAACTGCGCATGTACAGTAGAAAGAGTAAGTTTAGCTATTAGCTCGTAGGTCGCGCCACAGGCGAGTCGATTTTAGCGCCCAATTCAGAAAGCGTTGCCAAATGTAAATTTTACGGAAGTTAGAATATTATACCTAAATAATAAAAAGTATTAAATAACAATAATAATATGTATTCTTACACATCAGTGACAACTGACGTTTTTATAATTTACAGTAATTGTAATTAAAAAATAAGGTAGACATATGTAAATAAATAGGCACTTATTTAAAAATTTTAAATTGTGTTAGAATAATAATAATACATCAATAACAGTTTGAGAAAATGTAAATATTTCTAATTTTATTAATTGATTAATAATATGACATGATTTTTCTTTCTGTATAGATCCAGAATTATACCTTGTTTGTATTACTTCGATAATTACAAGTAACATTTTTATAATCGAAGCAAATATTAAAACGACGGAAAAAAGCTTATGCATACATACGTAATACATATATATCTATATACATATACATGTCCAAAAAAATTCCTTGTGCCCTTATCTCAGAAGCTGTGATACAGAAAAAGATTAAATAAATAATCTTTGGGGATTTCTTTAAATTTATATGCGTTGAATTAAATATAGTGTTCTGAGTAGATAGATAAAATTATATTTTCACAAAAAATACAAATTACATTCCTCTGATGCTTTCAGTATCATATACATTATAGATAGTTAGAATATTTATAATTATTATCGATTGTATACGAAAGGTAGGTATATTTTACTACAATGATAATGTGACGCGGTTTACGGCATTTATTGGAGACGAATGCCTAAAAGACAAAGACGTTTAAGTTCGTTTTAGCCGAGCGGCGGCCGCTCGTCTATCTTTGTCTTAAGATATGGCCAAGGCGTGCATTCAACTGTTTTTATAGAATTTTTTACACACAGCGGCAGATCTTTTTATGTCAGTTTGTTTTGCTACTGTTTATGTGTACTTGTTAAGTTGCTATTTCAATTATTATTATTATTAAATACGAGTATATTAGAATAAATCGACAATAATGGCTGGAAATAAGTGCCAATATTTTAATTGTGGTGAAACTCGAAAATCGGGAGTTCGAATGTTTCGGTTGCCACATAAAAATAAAGATTTATGTAATAAATGGTTTATACATTGCGGTAAGCGTAAAATGCCTATACGCAAAAAAACTGCTAATATCATTTTTTTAACCCATAATTTAATTTTTGCAAACAATACAATTTAAAAATGTAAGATTGTATAATACATAACATTGTTATACTTATAAACGGTATGATACAACAATAGTTTTCCTTTGTCTTTATCCTAGGAGACACAAAATATATGATTAAAAAATAATTCTCTAAAAAAATTGACAAATATAAATTTTAAAATTAACTTACTTGCTTATTAAATATTCTATAGGAATTAGTCAATATTTCATTCAAATTAAGTATAAAGTTGAGTGCATTGATTTAATTTTGATTTTTTTTTCTCTAAAACTAAATTTACTGCACAAAGTAAGAGCGTAAGAAAATGTTTATCAATAATTACCTAAATTACACACAGCTAAGGGAGAAAAAAAATCTATCCAATTTTTTAAATAGCAATATAGCCACCAATTTTTATTATGACTGATCCAAAATAAGAATATAGCTTACGTTCACTGTTGTAGGTACCTATAATCTATACACGTATTCAAGAGATAAATTCATAAAAAAATTATGGAAAATATACATAAAAGTTCACCAATTGTTTACAATTGATTTCGGTGTATCTAAAGAGGTTGGAAGGTTATTTTTATTTTTGCATTTTGATAAATATTTTATTTATTTATTACCACGATTTTATGTGATGTGGTAACTTGATTTGATTTATTTTAATATTTACCACTTTTTTATTTGATTTATGATTTATTTTACCCTGTTACCATTTATTTATTTATTAAAATGTTTATTTCTGTTTTGATTTGTTTATGTGTTTATTTATTCATAATACAGTTTGAATTACAAAAAATTTCGAAATCGATAGTATATAGAAAGAGGATACCTACTATTTTTACCACATTTCACTGATTTTTTTATTGTCTCTAAAATATATAATAAATAAATCAGTATCTGTATAGAAGTTATTTTTTTTATTTCTATTTTTATTTGTCGACAACAAAGTGCGATATGAGTTTTTCAAACAACAGGAAAGTTTCATTTTAAGATGCTTAATCCGAAGAAATATAAAATTAAAAAAACGCAGTGTTGTCCCAGAACGCACCTTAACGAAATTATTGAAAAATTTCATAAGACGGTTCAACATGCGATAAGTCAAACTTTTTCAGTTCATTTTATCGACAATAAACGAGAGTACTTTTTTTGTTGAACCTACCCAGATTTATTATTTTAAAATCTTTAACATACAGGTGTTAAAAATTTAGGCAGTAAGTTGTAAAGTTTAGCCCATCCCTGGTAAACTAAAAAAGCTAAATATGTTTTAAGGACACTATTTTAAGAGCGCCTTATTCGTGTCCATCACATTAAATTTTTATTAAATTATATTAAGTAGGTACTTTAAATGTTATTAAATAAAAACGATTACCAGCTGCATTTTTCAGACACATATCTCTTTGACTTTATTTTAGATGTATTAAGTGAAATGGATGATTTAGACTTTATTTTAGATGTATTAACTGTTTCATTAATTTGAGCTTCGACAAGCCATGTGAAATTTTTAACATTTATTGTTCGATAATATATTTTGCTTATATTATTAAGAATTCGTCTTCAATTTTCTTTTATATATTCAATACACCTTTCTTTGCTGGTGTTTTCAATTTCATATTTCAATAAATAAAAAGCATTTCCGCAAATTAAACATGATTAAACATATTTAAAAAATAATAAACATAAAAAAACTCCTTTTTGTTTTATATAAAAAATTACGTGTTTACAATTCTTTCTAATTTTGAAGAGGGCGATATCATAAATATATCTAATACAATGATAATATATATATAATAAAAATCCTTTTTTTCTTTATCCAAAATATAGATATTTCTAATTCGCCGAATGAATGAACCGTCTTATTTACGAGCTTATATGAAAACATATTCTTTACCGCAAGTATAAGCCTAGCTTATTCACACGTCGCACATACATAAAATTCAATTTAATTTCTTGAAAACCGTAGCACATAGCAAAGTAAACTTAAAAAAAACATTTTTAAAATTTTGTCTACATTTGCCTAGGTATAGCTATAGATCAATTTTCAATAATTAATATAGTCGCATATTAACATTTTTAATGCATAAATTTACTGCTACGACTTTGAAACTAATTTTTTCGAAAAGGCTTTTAAATTATCAAAAATTGGTGTGTACCATTAGAAGCGCTATAGTTTTTTATATGGGTTGTGAAAAAATCATGAACATTAGTAAAATCGCTGTTTTACAACTGCGATGTAATAAAAAACATAATTGTCAAATAAAATTCAAGCATCAATAATTTGATTTTAAGTCGGCCCTACTTAAAAAAGTTGTAGAAGTCTATTTTAAATTATGGTAAACGTTCCATTTAGTTATAGCTTTAAAAAATGAACCACAAATAAGCGAGTTAGCGAGGCAATTTTACTCCACTATTAAAATTCATAAACGCAACGCACTTTATAAAGACGACAAGATATGGCAACAGAGGCAGCGGTCGTCAAGGAAACGAACGCTCTAGGCTGCTTCTTTCGAAGAGCGCATATTTCTAAGTTTTAAAATTTTAACAAATACGTATCGTTGCGCCGTCTGTCGACAACCTCAGTATCTATTCCCTAATATGTCCCCACGAGAGTTCTGTTGCGTAGCTATATTTTCTGTGATTTTACACATAGTGGCCTGAAAAAAGTTTTTAATTTGCAAGATTTTAATAGTTCCGGTTATATAGATATTTCAGCACAATTATACTGTGACTTCAGTTTTTAATAGTAACATTTATTATAAGATATTTCTATACATATATGATCTATTTTAAACAAATGGTTTACATACAACTGAAAAAAATATATCTGGTGCTAATTAAAATACTTGTACGTAACTTACCTACTTATTATGTTTATGTAGGTATGTGGGTCTGTGTGTGTTTGTCATATATGTAATACTACTATATTGCGGGTTCCCTCTTGAGAAAGCGTTAGCTGACATCCTATATCTCTATTTCTTATTTCTAGTGCACTTGTTGCTTCTGCGCATGCGCCGATTAAATGTGGCCACGCCCCCATTCCCCTTCGTATTTTTATTTTGATTACAAAACTGTCAAAGTCACAAAACATTTGTTTTATAACCTTATTTTAGTGGATTATCATACAAAATATAATCTATTTAATTTAGGTAATGTTTTATATGTCGCTGATTTTGAATTTGCATATCTCAGTTCAAATTCCACTTTTCTGATAAAATCGTTCTTGCCATCAGGAGCCCTTGAAGCAACTATAATATCTACTAAATTCTTAATATGATGTACAATAACTAAGAATTTAGATCAATTTAGGTAATATATTAGATAGGTATGTTTATAACTGAAAATTATTTTTGTTTAAATATATATTTGTTGTAAATTTTTAGCAGATAGACATTTCTAATAAAAAGCTTAAGGTACATCTACATCTGACATTTGCATCCGTACATATATGCCAAGTATCAGACATAGGTATATCGCTAGTGACTGTTTACATTCTGATAAAAATTGCTATAAATTTGTGTCTAGAAGCTCTAAATTTACAATAAATATTGAATCGTTTACATATTTCTTAAAGACACTTGTGTCATACACATCCAATCATTGTAGGAAGACAATGTTCAGTTGTGAAACGATGAGAATATTGAAACAAAAAAATGTTCCTTGTGCGATTATTGTGAAGATACAGAAAAATAGAATCAAGTGTTCACTGTGGATTCAAGAGTGAATTTTGAGATACGAAGAATTAGGTGTTTATAGTCAATTAATGTTATATTTTTTGGGGATGAAGCCAACTCAGTTTGAGAAACTTGTTTGTAAAATTGGTCTAACAAGCAAGCTACCAAACAAGTTTTAATATAATTTGGTATGCCACCAATTGACGCAGAGGGCACTATACCATTTAGTTTGTTAAGATTGTATTTCTCAAATCTTTTTCAAAGTGAATACAAGGCACAGTTTTACTATGTATCTTTTTTCATTTAAGGGTTAGTTGTAGTACGATTGGCAAGCTTGATAATTAATAAAATATAAAAGGGGTGTGAAAGTAATCCAAACAAATTGAGTGAAAGATGTCAAGTGATGTTATGTTAAAAATTTTAATAACTTTATATATTTATTTGCTAAAGATAGTATGGATTGTAAGGGGCTTTGGAGCTCCCAAGAATTAAAATTTGTGTCAAATTATTTCTCAAGTTGATTATGTACCTAATAATTATATTTAATTTCTAAATCAACATATACAGGGCGTTGTATGACATATTGGAAAAATATAAGGTTCCAGAGGTCATTCTGAGTAAAAAAAAGTTATAATATACATGGTTACGTGTCAACGTGCTTGTGCTGTTTTCAAATATTTTTGTTTCTATTTGTATTGTCATTTTGTTATAATTATTCCTGATAATCAAACATACTAAAAGTTTAAATAAAATTTGTGTACATGTAAGTACTTATTTCTAAACTTTGAAGGCCAATTCTCATTAGATATGCCAGGCATGGTCCAGTCACCAAATCATCACTATTGGGATCTCTTTATTTACTACAAAACTTTTGTTGAGCCTGGGTCATGATTTGACAGTGACTGAACTGTGCCCGGCACGTCAAGTGAGAATCGGTCTTATAGGTCTATAGCTCGGTAACCATGGAGAATTGGCCCCATGCACATATATTTTAAAAATTTTTACTCAGTTTGCACAGTACGTCATGCAACACCTTGTATTTATATTTGAAAACTGTTTTGAAAGTATGAGTAAAAACAAAAAAATAAATAGTAAACCTGGCTTTGTGATAAAAATTTACCAAAGCAATATAAATTTTATAGTCATTGTTTTTAATTTGCTATTGACACTACCACAAAAGTAGACGACTAGTCAATTACAGCAATTTCTGTCTTGCAGATCTGAACATGCAAATAATATGTCTAATCGTATAGATGTCGACACGCATCCTGGACACTTAAAATGTATCTCTCTGACAGAAATTTTTCGCTGTTTCCATTAATTGCAATTTCTGTCCGACATAAATTGTGCAATTAATATCAGATGAAAACTTACCTTTATGGATATGATGTTTGTGTTCTTTTTTAAGAGGAACAGTAAATAATATATTATGCAAAGTATATTATATATTGTTGATTGAATAATAATTCATTCAACAATGGTAATCATATACACCAGGCAGGATATAGCAAATTTGTTCTATTTCTTAAAAGTCATAAAGGCATAGCACGAAAACAGATATGTTTTAGCAATACAATCAAGTAGAAATTGAAAAAGTAGACATAATCTTAGAAAACTGTTGTAGTAAGATAATTCATTTATTAGGAGTAATTTTTATTTTATAATAATTGTATACTGTTACCAATAATAGATGATCAATTTTCAGAATTCAAAAAAATATTTTTACTGAGTTTACAGTCCTCTGACCTGAATGGGTCATTCTATAACACTTGTGGTGCCTTTAATGTTAAATATCTTTCTAGTTTATTATTTAATTGCAATATGTTTTGCGATTAACTGATGAATTTTCAGTTTATGATCAAGACGATTTCATTTTCCAAATTGTTTGGTGTTGTAGTGAAATTGTTAGTAGTTATTGAAAGAGTTGTTAAAGAGGCACTTACTTGTGGTTTATAAATCTAACATTTTCAAGCCAACCACTTTCCTTGTTTTAAAATGGTAATTGTAGCATTTATTTAAAATAAAATTTTTGGTTTTGAGCCGATTTATTTTCATGAATTGTATTTTAAATTTGTAGTGCTTTAGAACCGTATTTAATTTATTACAAACTAATATGAATATTTGAAAATAACTGAATATAATGTTAGAAACTTGAAATAAAACAGATTTTAAAAGAAAAATTACAAGCCGTATATTACTTAAAGTTGGACAGTAAATAAGCTAACAATAATCGAATGTGCTGCTATGTTAGGATCTATATATCGAATGCCGTGTATTGATCGTTGATTCCGCTATTCCTCCCGATCAAGGGGCTATTGTATTTCCCCTTTCGTCTCTCGAGGTGCCACCAAGTAAGAGTTCCAGCATCCGTCATCATTTTCAACAATAAGTAAGATATTAATATCATTGGTTTTATAAACTTCGCTACCAGATAAGCCAAAGTAGGGATTCACACAAATATTATTCCGTCCAAAGTTATGAGCCCCTCCAAATCCAGAGGTCATTGCTATCGACATCCCCAGATCTAACAAATTAAGTATTTATTAAAATTATTTATTATATTTAGTACCTTTGTTACTCTATTATAATAGTATAAGTTACAAATTACCTCTTTTACTGGCATAGGTTCTGAGACCTGGCAATGTCTATTTCAATGCCTGACATTTTGCAAACGTCAAAATTTGTGGGCAATATAAAAAATTAAACGGACCTTCTTATTCCTACAAATCGAATGATTATGCTCCTAACAAGGTGAAAATTTCAAGATTGTTTAAATTAATTGCATCCTGAAACATTTAATAAATACGCTTCGACATGTTATGTATCATAATACATATAAATATGTATTATTTCATCTATTTCTTGGCATTCTTGCACTGTTGAGCCTATTTTATTAAAAATAAAGTTATTTCTGTAAATATTCGTATCGAACACCATTCTTATAGTTATGTTTTCATATTCAATTCTTAATTTTTTTTATAGGTATATTTAACACTCTCTCACTGTTTGTGTAACTAGATTCTAATTAAAACACATTTACTTCCTTGTTTTATATTTCTTTTCATTTCAAAAGATGTTTTACTAAATCAAATAACTATTTACTGTCACTGTTAGAAATAGGTTAGTGTTTTTCTAGGTTAAAAATTCAAAACAAGCCGTTGACAAAGTGGATGGTAGGCGGGCGATGTCATTTTAGAAGTTTAATTTCATTGGATGTGTGAATCGATTCCGCGCATGCGCATTTCTCACAAGTGCATCAGACGAACAAAGAGGGCACAAAGTTCTCGGCTGAATTCGTAGGCCGAAACACGCAATATAGTAGTATTACATATATGGTGTTTGCACACATTATTGAATCATTTTTATTGTTTATATTTGCTAATCCAGGGCAAGTCAGAGAAACGTCGAACCCTTCTCATGAAAACGTGACATGTTTATTTCCCAAATTAATGAAAATATTTAAACTATATTTCATACATACGTATACGTATTGTAGTTTTACATTATTTCCATAAAAAAAATAAAGGAAGCAAGGTACCTAATTAGTTCGTTGTAGAAATACCTATATTCATTATAATTTAGTTTTACTAGATAGGTAGGTACCTTTATGGTTTCTACTTATTGTCCTGTCAATTGTCAAAACAATTATCCTGTCTACAAAAATTACTAGTTCATGTAGATATTATACAATCACTTTTATGTTGTTTTCTGACGTCATGCGTCACGTTGATATAGGAAACGGTAAACGGTGCGAGCCAAAGTGCTGATGGTAATACCTAATGTGTTCCTATGACTGTATAGCTACGTAGGTATGTTCCGCCAGCTGCAGCGGAGGCATACACATACCTTGATACAGCTAGGTTTTTATATTTGATTTTTACGTAGACAATATACCTACGATGTTTTTATAACCAGCGTATTTTTAATGTAGGTCAAATTGTGACAACCGGGAGCAGACACGTACATCGGTTGTAAAAGAATGGAATGCCGAATTTTATAAACCTCTGTGAATCTTAAATTCTTTTTACTTATATACAGGGTGTTCAGAAATGATGCATCAATATTCCGGTGGGTGATTCTATACGAAAAATTAATGCCACAAAAACATAATAATTTTTCGAAAACTCAAAATTAGCAGGGTTACAGTGTCAAAAAAAATTATCTAATAACTTTATTGTGAGTACTGAGTTTCTCCAATTTTGTACACGTATCACTAATGTGCCTTTGTATCCACGTTTTTGTTTTCAAGGCGTGTTTTATTAATTTTGAAAATGAGTTCGAGTGAACGGTTGTTCATTTAGCGCACTTGAATGTTTGAATGAAGTCGTTTTTTCTCTAAAACAGCTAATTTTAACGTGATATAACAAGAGGCCCTTATTTAAAGGTTTTTTTGACGACGTTTAATTTACATATATGCTATGAAATTTTTAAAAATTTTAAACAAAAAAGTTCTAAGTTATTATTTGAAGGCCAGGTACGGTTTAGGTCTTTTGGTGGTGCAGGATATGCGTCAAATTAAGAACGTGGATACAAAGGAACACCGTGATGCGTGTACAAAATAGAGAAAACGGTTGAGTCGGAAAAAGTTAGAAGAAATCCATAAAAAAATTGTTTTTGACGCCCAGTAACCTCGGTAATTTTATACTATACTACTATGTAGTACTATATAATGTATACATTAATCGTCTATTTCTTTAAGTATAATTATGTGCATAATGCACTATAGCGGTGTATAATCATTATTTACTGGTGATTAATGATTATTATCCACTTTGTTGTCAACAATTCTTCAGTGGCAGTACCGGGAATGAACTAACAAAACAAAAAATATCCGGTGTTAAGAATTAAATCCTAACCTTCTGTGTGAAAGTCAAATACCAGTTACAGCAAATATTAACATTTTTCGGAATAATGGTAGAAGTTTGCTAATAAAAGTGTTATTTGCTTATTTTAATTTATCAAGTCATGTTATGAATGTCAAAATATTGTACTTTCTTTCAGTAAATAGTTTGCTAAAATACCTACTGTTAATAGTTGTGGGTCGTGGACAAAGTATATTGTTCTATATAGTGATTTACAACACTCGCCTACGGCGCGTACCTCCACCCTTGTGAATTTGACAGCCGTCATTATATGGTCGTTGAATAATCTACTACTATTTTTGAGATTAAATTCTTATATAAATTACACACACACCAAACCATGAATGGTTTAAATAACTGTTTTCAAAATCGGTTAAGTTAGTTAAAAATTTCCATTAGAAAAATAAGTACATGCGTTTGCAATAATAATGACATTCCCTCGAAACAGTTTTTGAATTTCTGGAATTTCTAAGTAGAAATTTCATTAAATCTCTATTGGTGAGTGAAACAACTATGAATTAATGTTAAAAGTTGAAAGTAGATTTCATTAAAAATAAGGGTGCCATTATTGTTGTAAACGATTGTACACATAAAAATTTCGGTACTCTGTATTTCAAAGAGAGTGAGTAAGCTTTTTTGGAAGAATATTTATAACAAAAAACCTACTTATTTTTAAAAGTACTATCTCATAGTCTCAAGTCCGACTCTAACTGCAATTAATTTTTACGGAGAGATATCTAATATGTACATAACTTATCGCATGAATAAAGTTGCCGCAATTTTTTTTTTTCGGTTTTTGTCACTAAATTATTTTAACCAGGAAAGAAGAAAAATAAAAACACTTAGCAAATTGATACTTATTTCGTTATGTATTATTATTAATTAACGGTGTTAAATAACAAAGAGATTTTTCTAAATTTATGAAAATACAACAGACATAAAAATATGTACAATACTTAATATAACGGAATTTATTTACCTAACCTTATAAATATTACTCCAAACTTTTTGATATCAGGTTAAAAAAGTTAGACTTGACCGCCTTGCATCTCTAGAAGTAAAATAATATATTTTTTGAGATTCCGGTAGGTATTTTCTGTTAGTACCTACATAGTTTTGTTTTTTTACGTTGTTGCCTCATAATGTGAGACTAAAATATATTTTTATAATAATACAAAGTAGAACTTACAATTATGAAAACGTATTTCTTTAAAAAACGGAAACCTAAGCTAGATAACTACAATAATATCAAAGTTTATAATGAACTTTGATAATAGTCTTAACAACTAAAACAATCCAGAACTTGGCTTTTGGTAATTTCCTGTCTCTTCAGTTTAATTTAGTTTTTTACTTTTTTAGCTTGCTTATTTTTAAAGTATAAATTTTAAAAATTTAAACTTCGCATAAGTATACTATTTATTTTTTACAGTACAACAAATTGTTATTCAAAAAGTTACAAATGAAGTTATTTCACAATTTCAATTTATGAATAAATCAGCCTGCTTTAATCTGAAATGATACTTATGTATATACATATATCTACAAGGTGTTGGGAAAATAAAGATATCTGAAAATTATCAAGAATAATACAAAATTAATTAAAGTTGTTTAGAATTAAAATAACACAAAAAAATATAATCTTGATTGATTTGTAATAAAAAATTAATTTTTGTGTGTACCAACAAATATACATATTTCATTTAATTACGCTATATTTTGAAATAATACTAAATCAGTCGTTTTAATTAATTTTCACTCTTGGTTTGGGTAAATTATGATGATTATAATTTATTCACAATATTCACATGTAGAAAATCAAATAAGCGCTTCAATTCTAGAATTTATTTAATTCAAGTGTTACGAGATCTTATGAGAATGATATCTGAGAAATTAAATACATGAATAAATATTATCGGTGGGTCGATCGGCTGGTGGTCGAGCGGTGCAAGGCATTAGAACTTGAATCGTGTTTCCACCCACCCCAGGTCCAAGTTTCCCTTATTCATACACTGAATGGTGATTAGGGTCTACCAGCGTAAGTCATTCCTGAACGCAAATGCGGTCTGCTTAATAATATGACGCCCCCTCTCCCGCACAAGTCTCCCGAATTCTGGGCTAATCTTCATGATTAGATTGAGGAGTAGAGTTATTATTATTATGTGTATTAACATGTCATCTGTGTCCAAATTTTTTTCATATCCGACATTTTGTTCGTCAAATCTAAAAATATATATGTCTTTTGTAACAGATCATAGGTATATATCTAATACACCTTTAATTAATAATACGTACTTACCTATTTATATTATTTCTGCCGCCCTGCCAGCTAAGCTTCGCTTGTTTTGCAGCTTTACTGCGCTTTGCACGTTTGGCGACATTTCTAGGCATTTTAAATAATAGTCACAAAAAAGTTTGGAAAAGCTTGCTGACTTCTAAATAATCGCAATCCACAATATTAGTTCACAACAATTTTTACAAAACAGTATCGGCTATATAGAAATCAAAAATAAGACTGATCGAAAAATGTTCAATATTTTATCCTTGTCTACATATGAACATGTTAAAAGATCCAAATGTTAGTCGTGTATAGACCGTGATTTTATTATTCTGGGTTTGCAGGTGTTTAAGCTTTAATGCGGTCAACTAAGGAACGCTAAACAGGGTGTTCCGTGAGCGTATAAATATTTGCTGGATCATAATAAGATGATTATTTCCATTATGGACATGCCTACTGAGGTAAAAGGTAATAAATTTTAAAAATAGTAACTGTTACTGGTTATATCTTTCATGTCTTCAATTCAAAATAATTCTTGGCTGACAATTTGAAGGCCGCTTTTCTTATTCAGCGATCAGTTAACAAAAAATGAATTCTTGTTTAATTATCGTAAAGCATACCATTCTCGGTAAGTGAGGCGGTCCAAATTGATTGTATGATATCGATATGGAGATATGAAATAAAATATGATGGTTTTTCAATAATGTTCCAATTCCAATAACATAATTTAAAAAAGTAATAATTTTTAAATTCAAATTCTAATTATTTACCCCGTGTCGTTTGTGTTTAGAATCCATAGTCAATTCGCTATGACAATGAAATACGAGCATTTTTATTTCTTCAAAATTGCTTAAATATAGTTGCGGCAAGAATTCAGACGACTTAAGTCATATGAACAAAATTATATTTTCATTTCATTTCATTTTTCATTATATTTTCATCAAAATATTTATGAAACTGCAACTGAAAATAACAAAACTATATACTACACTAAATTAAAAAAAATGTTTTTAAGGGCGCCGTATTCTTGATATAGTGTTTTCTACAAATACAAGTGATTTTAGATATTTAAGAACTGAATAATATAGAGTTTAGCAAATAACAAGAATGTTATCTCATGCCACCGGTGATTATTCAAAGGTACCGAAGTAAAATCAATAACGTCAAAAAGTGATCTATCCAGCAAATTTTTATGTACTGAAATCTTTCAAAATACGTATTTTTTTTAAATTCAACTATAGATGTAAACACTTATAACATTAACTTACATAGTTCTGCATATAAGATTGTGCACTTTTGTTTATACGTGAAAATAATTGTTAAAATGTGGGGTTAAAATAGCGAAATAATGTGCGTCACACAAATGCATTTTAAAAGTTATTATATTATTTGAGGAGAGTTTAAATAATAAAAGTGGATAAACGAAACATCAGAAATTTTATTTTTTATATTACTTTTGCTCTACGTGTTTTATTTTTCGAGATTTTAGTACCTAGAAACAACACAAATTTGATCATTTTAGGGCGAGAAATATGACGACGTTAACGCGATAAACTATCGAAAATTATGTTGACAGTATTAACAATTGTGTAACGTCAGCCATGACAAGTCCCCTAAATGGTTATCGCAACTATAAGAAAAACTATTTGAGACTGCAAAAATATCAAAGCCGTAAAATTTGTCAAGAAAAAACTTTTAATATGAGTAAGCTATAGGGTTCCCAACCGTCTCGGTTTGATCGGGATTAACTAGGAATGAGAAAGTTTGTCCCGGCAAAAGTTTTGCCTTGGCCGGGACATAAAAAATCCTGGAAATCCTTAACTAAAATTTTAACAATATTCAGAAATTTTCGTGTATACGGCAACGCTGCGAACTTTAACGACCAACCGCCGCGCTGTGCCCTGGTAGTCTGAGGTATATTTTTGTGCGTATACTTATATACCGATATATTCATTGAAAATTTCGAATCTTTTTCTGAAAAAAAAAAAAAATGTAATGGGAAAGTGGGTTCAGATATTTAATGCTGATGTTGCTAGTGATAACTTAAAAGTAATGATATGTTTAAATTAGTGTTCTAGTGTTCCTGTCGGTAATGCTTTTTGCGAACATGTTTTCAGCATTATAGACTCAAGTAAAATCGGAAATACAAGTGAGACTAATTTTTGATTTAAAATGTGAGGAATTTTTGGCTCTAGTTAAATCAGACCAAAAACTGCTTCAGACTGCTCGATCTCAACAAAAATATAGATTTAAGTAGCAATGGAAAGTAAAAAGGGTTTATTTTGTAGTTTATTACTTTATTTTATTGTAGTCAATAATATTTATTAGTTTTATAAGTAGGTACTTACTTACCATTTACCTACTTCCTAGTCCTAGTTACCAAAGTTATGTTTTATGTTTATGAATTTATTGCTTTTTTTTTCCTCTTACCAAAAGCCAAAGGTAACTACTCTATTTTATGGTCGATTTTATGTTTAAACATAAAAAAAGTGTGTGCAATATATATTTCTAATGTTTTGTTTCAATCAATTGGAAACGTAAAAACAATTGTCCCGGAACAACCGATGCTCAAATTGGGAACCCTAGTTAGCTATCGCTTCCCCTGATGCTATATCAAAACAAATGTCACATGATTTTAACGGCGTTGACAAGCTATTTATTTAAAAACAAAAATAACGTTGTGGTAATGGAATGAAACCCCCTTGATTGAATGGGGTGTTGGATAGAAGCAAAGTTTATACGAAACATTTATTCCGTCAACATTGGTAGAACATTTGACTATGTAGAACTTAAGACATAATGATTTACGATTTATCAAAGCTCTAAATTGATCTGTAATTTTATGCAATTACAGGTGTTTTAGTAAATATAGTTATGTTATTGGTAATATCTAAACACATATGTCTAGAACAATTTAAATTGTCATTACCTCTTGTCTGTGTTTTATATAATTGTGATAAATATTTGTTCATTATAGTACATTGCTATATATTAATTATTTAATACAATTATTATAACAGCACAAACATACATCGTAATCCAGGTTTCATTTAAACAACAATGCTTTTACTATATTTGGGCCACCCGGTTCATTTAAATGACAATATGTGCAGCAGCGCTACCCCCACCTACCTGTAAGTAGAACAAGTCAGTATTTCTGAGCTGTATAAAAATCTACATTAACTACTCTGAAATGTATTTAAAATAAATACAAAAATATACACTAGACCCTCATGCGGTCGTTTGTGTCGAGAGATCTTCGCACGGCACGGCTTAACTAGAGAATTAGAGCAGATTCATCACACTTGATTTAATATTGATAATAATTAATGTTATTAAATATTTCTAAAACTTTTAGTTAAACACGTTAAACTGCACGAACTAGAGGTCAAAAGAGATTTTTTCCTTGTCTACATATGAACCTGAATACTAATTAATATTAATTAACAATATTAAATGCAGCCTGACTTATTCCCCCTATTTTTCTTCTTTAATATTAATCGCATCAAAAAATGTCAAAGTAAAAAATGTTTATATTAAATTACCTGTCCAGTGTCCACTGAATGAATGAATGTAATTGAGATTTACTTTAATATATGGTTATTTATTAGTTAACATTGATTTTGTGATAAATTTGAATAAAATATATTCAGATGTTTAGAACAAATTTGTATTTTTTTTTGCTTCAAGTTTAAGGGACTCATTTTGTTATTTAGGTAAATTAACTCCGTTTTGACCTCTAATATTTGTCGCATAAGTTTGGCTATATATTTTAGAATTACCTTGTATATGCATTTATGTAGTAAAAATAATAAATATCACCAATAATTAAGAAAATTTAATACTTACTTTTTTCCAAAATTAATAATTAAATTGGAAAATTAATGTTGGAAACATTATCATAATCTGTATATTAATTAAATACAAGATGTAATAAATTGATTCCACAAACAAATAATTACAGGAAAAATTTTCAAAAACCGTGTTTGTTTCTGAATTTTCAAAAAATGTTTTAATTTTCTAAATTTCTATATCCATAATTTCTAAACAACTAATACCTATTTAAAAAATTGATAAGTTAAACTTGTAATATTTTTATGCTCTCTAATTTTATAAAGCATAGGTGTATTTATATTTTATTTTTGTGTATTTTAGGTCTTAAATACGAACCTGAAATAATTGAAGAAGGATACAAAGTGTATATGAAGCTAAGAATAAATTATTTGGAAATGAACGATTACGGAATATACAAATGCATATCAAAAAATGCTGTAGCTGACATGGAAGGATCTATAAATATTTACAGTACGTACCTACATATTTGTTTAAAATGAACATACCAGCACCATACGCAGGTATTGATGAAATATGAAATAGAGAACAGTAGAAAAAAAACGTTGCAATTTTACAGTTCTTTTTTCATATTATTTGCGTGGTATTTGAATTAAAAAATATTTTTTTTATGAAAGAAGATCGCTCAAATGGACAGAAATAATATTGTTCTAATCATTGGTAACAAATGTTTCTGCAGCGTGAAGTCCATTTTTATAAAAACGCTTGCTAAATTATTTGTTTCACTATAGATGAATATAGATTTGGATCCACAGGGATGCAAAAATAAGAAAATATCAACTACTTGAAGAAATCTCACCTGGGATTTCTATCAAAATTATTTTCAACTAGTTCTCATTCAGTCCCTTTTATTCATAATTGGTTACATCATACTGTTGACGACAATTTGACCTTGAATAAACATTAGGTCACTAAAATGTTATGTTAAATAGCAATACGACGCAAATTAATTTATTACGACTTTCTAAAAATCAATGTTGACTGATATAGGAGGGCGCAGCGAACCACATACGATATTTCAAAAATCTGTTTATATTAGGTGGAAGGTATCAATTTTGCAATAAAAATTTATTACCAATAAGTATTCTATATCTCTTAAAATAAAAAAGTTAGACAGCCTTAAAGTTTGGGCACTTAACAGGTTTTTTTGTTATTACTCATAAAGTTGGCCATGGATCTCAAATTTGTTTTTACGAGCATAAAGGCCTCCAAACAACCATTAAAGATTTTTGACGTATCTCGCTTATTAAGCGAGATACATGAGAGTGGCCCTCTTATGTGATACAGCCTGTACATATATATATATATATATATGTACAGGCAGAGATATATATATATATATATATAACCCTCTGAATCTAGTACCGTAAAACCACATCCAGATAGTTGTCCAGCATGTCGCCTGACTGGGTTTAACTGTATACAGAGACTCAAGTCATAATGTCATTAATTTTAACTACGTATTCCGAAGTCCTAATAAAGGCAGAACATCGAAGAAAATTTTACTCGACCTTTAAAAAAAATAAACAAATCACTATAAAAATCGGTAAAACGACGCTCCTGGTACGCTACAAACTCTTTGATGACGCAGCCGTATGACAATCGAATGTCGAAGGAAACATCGTTGTCACATCAGAATTACATACATAATGCCGTCTAACACTTCAGACTGTTATTGAAATTTACTACCATTTAGTCGCACAAATTTGGAGATCACACCAAACATTTGGAGGGGAGTTGGAGATAATACAAGACAAGTAATAGTTTGTTTATTTCAGTCTCGTATATTGGTCGTAAATTTACAATGCCTAATTTTAAAATTTCACGGGAATGGTAGTTTTATACGGATAGCGCGTATGCCGGTTGCTGTGGAATATGGGAGACGTTTCCCTAACAGACAACATTTTCCAGGTGCGCGAACTTTTATGCAATTGCTTCAGCGGCTTCACGATATGGGTTCTGTGAAATTGCGGGACATTGGCAAAATGACAATTTTGCAATTGACTTGAAAATCAAATTGCAGCTGACCCTAATTTTATTAATAAAGTGCTATGGACGGATGAGTGCAGCTTTATTCGAAATGGCATTTTAAACAGATTAGTGCCATACTACTTAAAAAACAATAAATTTCTAGGCTAGATGTACGTAACTACAAACTAAATAATTAATTGTACTTACGAGTAATACCAAAAAATTCATATTCAATTGTAAAACGTAGTGAAAACGTAATATCGGAATTATTAAACTGTAATAACCTAACATAATATAACATTCGAAAACATTTGTTTATTATCTACATTTGTTTTTATTAACAAATAAATCAATATTTAAGAAAAATTCATTCATGTGGCTAGATAAAAAGTTAGTTTTACTCCTTATCGTTAAATAACAGTATAAAAACTAGGTAACTAGTAACTACTTATTGATCTAATAATACGGTAGGTCAAGATTCACTCTCGATAACTTTTATAAGCATCAAACCAGCAGCGTGCGGTTTCGGTCTTTTGTTGACAACACGAGGGTTTTTTATTACTTAGTATTTAAACACGAAACACTTTTCATCGTCTCTTAATAGTTTACCCATTGGGTATAGGTTTTTTACGTAATGTACAGGGTGGCCCAGAACTGATGGTTAGCCGCCATTACGTAAAAATAGAAAGAGCAATAAAAAAACCGTAAACGTGGGTGTTTAGGGTATGATGTAGTGAGTGTTTACCATAAAATACCATCTTGGTAAATTTAACACCCAATGGGCAGTGACGTCATCGAAATCATTTTTCCCAATTTCATATCTATTTTTTACATAATATAAAACCCTGTATATAAAAAGTTTGATCTTTTATCTGTTGACAAAATGTCCCTTCTTTCTAGTCTAGAAAAATTTGTACAGGCTGAAAATGATTGTTTTAATAAACTTTAAAAAATATTGAAAGATAATCAGGGATTTAGAAGCAATTAAACTCCACTGAAAAGGTCATTCAACTTTTGTCCATGCTGCCCAAATAATTACTGCATCTATAAATTCAACTAGAATTATGCAAATTGATTTTCAGTGCCTTTAGCCCTTCCACTAGCGTAATTCATCTTATACAGATTTTGAAATACGGTTTGATTCTAAAATTACTTGTGACGTTAATGGATTTGGTAAAGTAGGTTCAATTCCTGAAATGTCTCCATTAGACAAATTTGCCTCGATGTGGAATAGACCCTTCCTAAAAATACATAAGAAATTATATTCAGTATATCGTATTGCAAATTTAAGTATCTCCCGAACGGGAACATTGCAAATAAATCAATAAATTTAATAAGATAACAAGAGTGACGTTTGTTGATACAAAGTAAGTTACCGATACAAAGGTATAATTCACACTGAGCTAAACTAGTTGTGGAATCTTAATTATAAGGAAATAAATGCAAATTTACGCAGGAGATAAAATGACTAACTTGGTAGCTACATACAGCAGCACAGAACTATAGAATAATAGTACATAGCAAATTGTTAACGTCAAAATAAAGCGATTGAGCCCAATATGCCGTATTCAATTGTTGCTTCTTTTAATTCTACAGGGTGCTAAAATTGAAAAAATGTTTTCTATTTTTTGCTATATTTTAAGAACGTATGGATTTTTTTTTGAAAATATGTAGTTATGTTTTTTGAGGTGGCAATTAACGAATATGCAAACAGTGTACTGTCGATGTATATATATAATTTTATGCAACATACTTTGTGACATCATTTCATAAGAACTTCCCTATCTCTTTGACATGCTTTGGCTTTGTGACATCCAAAATCGGATGTCACAAGAACTTTCATCGTAGACTTGCTTATATGGACCTCTACATTGTTTTAAAGAAGTTATAGGAGGATGCCAAAAAATCATATGTGTAAGTTTTAACGTTTTTTGTACTTCCGAAGTATATTACACAAAGGGCAGCACGCTGAAGCAGTTGCTGTATATTTATTATACCGCACAATATATGATGCTGTTTTTGTGGCATCCTGCAATATACGTAACTTACGCTTTCTATCGCGCTTGTGATATCCACTTCCTTTTCATAGTACACTGCGATTTGACAACGCATTTATTCTCAAATTTCTTTAAGTAAGTTCTGAATCACCCTGTATATACAGCGTGTCTCATGTATTACTGGCACCCTTGGAAGGAGTGATTGTACAGTCAAAATATTTGAGATTTATCTAAATATACCTATATCTAAAAGTTCATCGTTTCTGAGATACAGGGTGTCAAAGATTCTGGAATTTTTATTATATTTTTTATTTACTTGGATAACCTTTGTGATAAAACAACAATAATTATAGTTGTAATGGGATACCTTAGATTATTTTATTTAGTATGTTTAAATATTCCCAATGTCACCAGTGGCGTGGAAACTCTGTGCCACTCTTTTAGTTACAATAAAAATGGTACGAAACTGTCTTAATTATAAAAAACGTAAGATACTTTCAATTATTTTGAACAAACAATTATTCATTGCAATTTTCTTTAAAATGCATCTTATTCAAGTTATGGTTCATTTAAAATATCTTTACATTTAGTAGTTTGTGCATATTTGTATCAAAAAATAGGATTATTTCAAAAACGGTTACTCCTACCGACTTTAACAAGGTTTTCACATAAAGAAGGTAGAATAATCGATTGTTTTAATAGTCAGATGTATATACTAAGACGCAAAATAGTTATGCAATTTCAAGAAGCATGAAGTGCCGTATGTGGTACCCTCTACCAGTAGGGTCAAAATTAGAAACAACTTTGAATTTCTCGTCTCCAAAAACCCCTGATTTTCAAAATATATTCAAATATTTGGATTTTTCAAAAATATATTTGAAAATATTGAAAATAAAATTTTTATTTTGACACCCTGTATCTTTTACCATCATCTAAAATAGTAAGAACATATTTAATAAGCGCCAATGTTATGTTTCTTTTTAATTAATTTCAGTAATAAGTTACTCAAAATACCAACTGTATACTTTAATTTTTTTATTCAATTGTACATTAAGGTTATAGTACAAGTAATTTATGATATATTTCCTTAATATACCATATTCCGGTAACACTTATTTATCGTTCTACAGAGTGTTAAAAGTTTTCATAAAAAAATGCAAACTTATTAATATTGCTGAAACCGCTCGCAATATTTTAATGAAATTTTGCAGGCTGTGACAGTTAGCGACAATACATGTTTTGCAATAAAAATATTCTTTTCAGTTTCACCAGTCACATACGCACGGTGTCTGGATATTTTTAAAGAAAAATTATCCGTCACTGATTTTTCTTGTAATAAAATTATTTTCGAAAGTTTTGTTTAATTCGGAACATAAATGATCTCTCCTTTTTTTTACGACTCACCATTTTCGAGTAAACAAATTAAATTTGATTTATTGCATGGCATGGAAAGCCTGTTTCAAGGAAACCAAAAATACCAGAAATTATGTACTTAGTTTTATTGTGCCAATTTTATTACAAACAATTATTACTACTCGCAGTAAACGTCATTACTATATAACTTACTAAGTCATAATCATAACTAAGTGCTCAATTTCTGCTATTTTAAAAATTATTGAAACCGGATAATAAATTGATTATAATTTTATTCCTGGAATATGGTGCCGTAGGAAAAAAGTCGAGAGACCTTTTCACTTCTAAATTCAACAATGAATTAAAAAATAAATTTTATTTTAATAAAAATCAGTGTTGGATCATTTTTTTATTTAGAAATATCCATCCGGTCCGGTGAGGCTTCTGGAATGTCATATCTCACAATAACCAGACATGGAACCACACCAAACATTAGGATATAGGTACTGTAGCCATATAGACAACTTTTTTAGAAGGAGAACCTTTTTATAGTTTGCGAAAAAAAGTTAAAAAATTCGCTGACTCATCTAGAAATTTCCAATTAGCGTCTTTTTGTTTTTATTTTAAATGATATCGAAAACCGCTTACTCTGACCCTACCACGGCATTTAAGATGGCGTTACAAGACTAGCTATGGTTTTTTTTATACCCCAGAAATTCAATAAAAACGTTTAGCGATTGGTGGAGATGGTGATAATCAGGACAAAATCTATACGTGTTTTCTTCTACACGATCTTAAAGTTTTATTTTTGTAAAAATTCATAAAAACTTTATTTTTGAAAAATAACGCAACAAATATTTTTTTGATTCAAATGTCATCGAAAACCGTTACTTCTAATCCTACCAGGGCGTTTAACATGGCGAAGGCCTGCTATGATTAATTTTATATCCCTCGTATGCAATAAAAACCTTTAGCTATATTTTATTTAAAATCTGATAAGGTGTTGTTACTCAGGGTCCCCCAAAACCCCTATGTATGAAATTTGAATAAAAACTATACAGTGTTTTGTTTTACACGTTGTCAAAGTTTTATGTGTGTCCAAATTCGTAAAACGATTCTTCAAGATAATCCAACATTTAAAGAAAAAAATAAATGGCATTGAAAACCGCTTGTTCTGATCCTACTTTGGCGACCCAAGGCCTGCTATAATTTCTTATACCCCCGAAATTTAAATAAACATTTAGCGAATTTTTGATTTACAATCTGATGAGGTGGGGTTAATCACAAACCCCCTCAAAACGAAATACTGAATTTGAAAGGCGCTAGACGAATCAAGTGTGAACGGGTTGTGTGAAGTTATCCACACTTTCCCATCCACACTTTCTGTTAATCCTATCGGAAAGGACGTATAAACGCAGTCAGTGACCGGCTTCTTATTACTTCATATATGAAGATACTAACTACCCTTGTATAGATAGACTAAATAAGTCATTTTATATTTAATATCAGACACAAACAAAGGGTGTATGAAACTACAACCCCAAAAAATTAAAATTCTCCGAGTTGACACGTCTTATGTGAATTTGCTGCTCTTTTTCACACCCTTCCCTTGTAGATGCACTAACAAAACTTGGTGGGTGAATAGTTATACATAAGGCCTTCAAAATGGCACATACGCCGTTTCTTGCCTGCCCGTCTGACTACCGCAAAAAAAATTTAAATTTACCGAGTTGACACGTATTATGTGAATTTGCTGCTCTTTTTCACACCCTTCTCATGTAGATGCCCTAACAAAACTTGGTAGGTGAATAGTTATACATAAGACCTTCAAAATAGCACATACGCCGTTTCTTGCCTACCAGTCTGACTGCCCTAAAAAAATTAAAATTCACCGAGTTGGCACGTATTATGTGAACTCGCTGTTCTTTTTCACACCCTTCCCACGTAGATGCACTAACAAAACTTGGTAGATGAATAGATATACGTAAGGCCTTCAAAATGGCACAAACGCCGTTTCTTGCCTGCCCGTCTGACTACCCCAAAAAAAAATAAAATTTACCGAGTTGGCACGTATTATGTGAATTTACTGCTCTTTTTCACACCCTTTCCATGTAGATGCACTAACAAAACTTGGCGGATGAATAGTTATACTTATGGCCTTCAAAATAGCACATACGCCGTTTCTTGCCTGCCCCAAACAAATTAAAATTAACCGAGTTGACACGTATTATGTAAATTTGCTGCTCCTTTTCACACCCTTCCCATGTAGATGCACTAACAAAACTTGGTGGATGAATAGTTATATCTATGACCTTCAAAATGGCACATACGCCGTTTCTTGTATGCCCGTCTGACTACACCAAAAAATTAAAATTCACCGAGTTGACATGTATTATGTGAATTTACTGCTCTTTTTCACACCCTTCCCATGTAGAGGCATTAATAAAACTTGGTAGATGAATACATAAGGCCTTCAAAATGGCACATACGCCGTTTCTTGTTTGCCCGTATGCCTACTCCAAAAAAAATAAAATTCACCGAGTTGACACGTATTATGTAAATTTGCTGCTTCTTTTCACACCCTCCCATGTAGATGCACTAACAAAATTTGGTGGATGAATAGTTATATTTATGACCTCCAAATGGCACATACGCCGTTTCTTGCCTGCCCGAATGACTACCCCCAAAAAAATTAAAATTAACTGAGTTGACACGTATTATGTAAATTTGCTGCTTGTTTTCACACCCTTCCCATGTAGATGCACTAACAAAACTTGGTGGATGAATAGTTATATTTATGGCCTTCAAAATAGCACATACGTCGTTTCTTGACTGTCCGTCTGACTACCCCAAAAAAATTAAAATTTACCGAGTTGACACGTATTATGTAAATTTGCTGCTCCTTTTCATACCCTTCCCATGTAGATGCACTAATAAAACTTGATGGGTATATAGTTATACATAAGACCTTCAAGATAGCACATCCGCCGTTTCTTGTCTGCCCGTCTGACTAAAATATTATAAAAAACTACCATCAGATCAGATGTACACGGTTTCCATTCATGAACAGCTGACATGCTCCATCAACGAAGTTACAATAGAAGAGTATTCTATTTTAAATACAAGAGAGTACTTAACAAATGTTTTGATAGAAATATTTCTCCATATTATAAATTCCCTGAACGGGAACAAGTGTGACATTTTCGGAACTTCTAATAGTGGTAAAATATTTGTCACTGATAAATAGGGGAAAAAATATTGGGCCACCTATAAATGATATGCTAGCCATGCCTTTTCTCATAAATGGCAATAACTGGGTGATGGCTTTTGTAAATTTTTCGAAAAAACAATTTATCTACATAAATCCAATGGGAGAGACAGATAGTGAGATACAAGAGTTATTTATGCAACAAGTACAAAAAGTAAGTGTTTATCACATGTTGTCCTACTCGGCCTGACGGCCTCGTTGGACAATTTCACGTCTCGTGCAATAAGCACTTTTTGTACGAGTTGCATACAATATTTTTTCTACGTTCATGCAAAAACCAAAATTTTTTTTATTTAGATGACACTAAGTCTAGGAAAATATGACGTCGATTTGAAGGTTTATGTTTGTCATGATGACAAAACGCTGTAGTAGAATGACAGATGAATGCAATAAACATTGCACTAGTGCAATAAAGAACCACCTTTTCCACTAAATATAGTTCAATAGTTTTGTTTTTTGCATGAACGTAGAAAAAATTATTTTACTAAGTTCATCGCATCTTGTCGATAAAGGAAGATGGAATACAAAAAAAGTAATTAATTCAAAGCAATAAGATGATTATAACTGCGATGTATGGATTATATATTCTTTTGGGGAGTTGCTAAAAAAATCATTACTTACTAAAAATCAGTATGGATAAATACAGAGGTATTTTACAAAGGATATTACTTGAAAACTCTGATGATGTAACATACCTATGTATTTATTGCGGATTTAGTAAGAGCCACAGATACTGGATATGTAACCTGTCCCATATGCAAAAGAATTGCTCATAAAAATTGTTTTAACACTGCATCTGATGATACCAAAAATTATGTTTATTTCACATTGTACTGTAATGAGTCGGGAAAATGTTTACTTCCCGAATTGCTTTAAAAAACATAATATTCACATTTTTAAAAGATTTTATCTTTAAAACTACAAAATCAAGCCTATAAAAACTAATTATAATTATAATTACAATTAACAGTAACTGTGCAATGTGAATTTTCTTGCAAGCTGAATGCAGGTATACCTTTAGGGACAGAATCTTCACTAGACACGGTAGTGGCGGTGGATATAGTTTGTTGCTTGGTCTGAAGTACCTGTATAAAGTTTTCTCCATTTTGAATCATCCTTGCTGCTTTTGTTTTGTTTTCTAAGGAATCTTCAATATATTGTTCCGCAACAGATAAGCTTTTCCATGCACCATGATGCTTCAGTGTTGATAAATCAGCTCCCGCATTCGCCAAAAAAGTGGCAGAAGTTCTGCGGAAACAATGCCCGTATATTGTTCTGGGTGTTCCAACTTCAAATATCCCGCAATTTTTTTTGGTGTCTCCCAATGGTATGTATGTCCGCTTTTTGGGAAATACATGTTCCTCTTCTATAACCCAAAAAAAGAAAATCTTCCTTCATATTTTTAGGTCGGAGCTTAACGTATTCTCTGAATATTTCCAGAAAGTTTATTCCTTCATTGTCGTCACTCAATACAGTGAATATCTGTTTTGTATTCGTCTTAGAAATGGGAGTGGTTATAATTAGTTTGGTGCCACAATCTTTTAGGGTCATATGGTATAACTCTTCTCGCCGACAACCACCAGCAATGCCTATCATTGCGATTATCTGTAACAATAGAGAAAATGGTTTAAAACTGATTGCCAAATTGATGAAGTTTGGACTAACGGAACCAAGAAATGTTTTTTTTGTAATTAATTGACATTACTGACATTGACATATCATTCAAGATGCACATTGTTTAATTCAAAACTAATGAAAAGGTAAAACTTGTTTACCTTCATCAAAAGATACTCTTCTGATGGGGCTTCCTTCATGAATCTATTAACTTCTTCTCTTGTTAAAACTTGAGACGTCTTAAGTAAAATTATATATATATATATAATATAGTTCTCTTTTATTTTGAGTTTAATTAAATTCGTAATTTTAATACCGATGGAGACATCTATTAGTTTTATTTTTTATTTTATTTATTAATAATAATAATAATAATAATACTAATAATAATAATAATAATAATAATCATAATCATAATAATAATCATAATGATAATGATAATGATAATGATAATGATAATAATAATAATAATAATAATATATAGCCTTTATTGACAATACATACTTCGGTACATTTATGTCATACAATAATTCATAAGAAAAAAAATATAGTCACCAGTTTAAATATGGCAATCAAAAAGTAAAAATAAAAATAAATTTATATAATAAAACACAAACAACAGATTTCATGACGCAACAAACATATTAACAATACTATTTATGTCAATATATACAGGGTGAATCTTAAATAAGTACAAATATTTTAACCAGCAGTATAGTTTTGTGTGTAGAACACATAATTAATAGTTTTTTTACAAAAAAATCAGAAATAAAAAAGTGAAATTTTAAATAAATTTCGTAATTTTTCAGTAGAAAACTTGTTGAGGACCGCTGGCCTAGACCGACCCTTCATACTTTTATGAGTCATAGTGCTGCAGACTGAACGTGTGGTTCACAGTGTTGCCAGTATTACACAAATGTCTTTGCTTCAAGGAAGAAAAAATCTCAACTTTTAGCGAATTTTGTCAAGTGTAACATTTTATATTATTTTTTATTATCAAACTGTCATTGACTGTCATGACAGATTATCGGAAGCCCAAGTCAAACCTGTTAACCACACATAATGCATGAAAATAGCAATAAAATTTGCTAAAAGTTGACAATTTTTCCATTTTAAATAAAAAAGGCGTGCATAGTTTTTTGTTATTCTTCATAAAATAACTTAAGGAAATTGTGTTTTGTGTCCCTTTCTAACAGTGTACAATGACATTTAACTTGTGAAATGTGGATTACTGATTAAATAGTTAATTTTTTAACAAATAGGTAAGCTTGTGTGCACGTTTATGTATAATTTTTGAACATTGGACATAGTAATATCTTCCTAAATATTTTACGGTAGTATTGAACTTGCGGAAATTCATTTCTAATCGTTGAAGTATAGTAAGGTTAGTTCAGATGTTAAAATTTATGTTAATATTGCTGCGTATCATACTACATACCCAATTTTACTGTACTTATGCTTAAAACGAGTATTTTTAAAATAGAACTATTACGTTAAAGGAAACGTAATATTTATATTGGAGGAGATATGGCAACCTCGCAACAAATCATATGTTTCATTACGTTGTTGAAAAATCAGCCAGCGGTCCTCAAAATGTGGGTATTTTTTAAAAAAATTAATATCTCCGTAAATATTAGAAATTTTTAAAAATGGCTTTCACTAGACTGATTTAAATGACGAACTACACCAGCAGTTAAAATATTTGTACTTATTTAAGATTCACCCTGTATAGTCACCAGTTTCAAACTGGCAGTCAAGAAGTAAAATAATAAATAAATTTGTATAATAGAACACAAACAACGGAATTCATGACACACAACAAACATATAAATAATACTATTTATGTCAATACAATAATTCATTAAAAAAATATATAGTCACCAGTTTAAAACTGGCAGTCAAAAAGTAAAATAATAAATAAATTTGTATAATAGAACACAAACAACAGAATACATGACACACAGCAAACATATAAATAATACTTATGTGACTTGAAAATACTCATCTATACTATAAAAGCAGTGATTAATGAAAAAATGTTTAGCCAACCTATAAAAGGAGTTGTAAGTCATTACTTTCACGTCAATATGGCTATGATAATTTATAAATTTATTGTATAGATTGAGATCAATTTTATTAAGTTGAGTCATCCTAAGTCTAGAAAATGTAGGGACAAGATTCCACCGCCGCCTGGTATTATAATTATGCCTATCCTCATGTGAAGATAGGTTATTGACATTTTTGTGTATAATAAGTAGGCTTTCCAATATAAATATACAAGGCATGGGTAAAATCTTGTACTTCTTAAAGAGTGGTCTGCAATGCGTTCCATATGGTGCAGAGTCTATAATTCTGACTGCTGCCTTCTGTAAATAAAAAATTTTTAGCGCTGTCGATGCATTGCCCCAAAGTACAATGGCATACAACAGCACGCTGTGCACCAAGGCAAAGTAGATGATTCTCATGGCATTGCTATCTAGGCATGATCTCAGCTGACGCATAACGAAAATCTGTGTGGAAAGTTTTGCAGAGAGAGTGTCAATATGCGCCTTCCAACTCAGACCAGTATCAAGACACACACCAAGCAAGCGCACTGGCTCCGATTTATCTACCCAGCGATCAGAACTAAACATTATACTTTTAGTTTTAGACTCATTCAGTTTTAACTTATTTGTATCAAACCATACTTTAGCCCTATCAAAACCTTCCTGGATCAAAGCCGGATCACTTTTGGTGAACAGCGTTGTATCATCTGCAAAAAGTACACAATTGATATTACTTAATGATGAAGAAAGGTCATTAATATACAACAGAAACAGTAAAGGTCCCAAGACAGATCCTTGTGGGACACCAGAGGATATATCCTTCACACCAGACACGTTGCCATTGAAACTGACAAACTGAGACCGATTAAATAGGTATTATTGGAATAAATTTTTGACATTCCCCCGTATGCCATAATGTTCCAATTTCAAAAGAAGAATCTCTGTATTAACGCAATCGAACGCTTTTGTCAAGTCACAGAGTACTGCGTGAGTAGGGACTCCTTCCTCTAAACCCTCAACTATATTATCCAATAACTCTAACAATGCCTTGACTGTAGAGACACATCTACGAAAACCAAACTGTGACATAGAAATTATATTTCTGGTATCCAAATAAACAGTAAGTCTCACCTTGATTATAATTTCAAAAATTTTTGAGATGATCGGTACAATTGCAATCGGTCTGTAATTGTCCGGTAAATCTACATCTCCTTTCTTAAATATGGGAATGATTTTACTTATTTTCAAGTCTTTGGGCCATAAACCTTCTATAACACATTTGTTAAAAAGAACTGAAAGGGGCATAACAAGATGATTAACGGAAGCTTTAATGACATGACTATTGAGTTCGTAAAAATCCAAACAACTTGAGTTTTTTAGTTTTAAGATCGCCTCTCTAACATCAGATTCTAAGATAGGCGGCATATAAAAAGAATTTGATGGGCTAGACACATTGGTTAAGAAATGATTGGGAAATACATTAGATGTGCGAATTGTCTTAACAATAGCTTCAGATACTGAGGTAAAAAAAATATTAAAATCCATAGGGGATAGTGTAGAAGTCACAGAATTAGATGGAGGAGAGATTTCACGATTAACTATGCTCCAAATAGTTTTACTACTGTTGTCAGAGGATAAAATGGAATTTGCATAATAATTAGATTTGGCTTCTTTGAGTGAGCGTCTTCGTTTACGAAGTGTTGTATAATTTAACCAATCATTTTGGGACTTAGAAATATCAAATTTACATTTACTTTTATGTAATTCCGACCTCATTTCACGAAGACTATCTGAATACCAATTCCTACCGATATATTTTTAACTTTTTTATAGGGAAAATACATATCAATCTGCATAGTCAATTGATCCAATAGTAACTTCGACAACTTATCTGAGTTGTAACAAGCCATCCCGGACCAATCAATGGTGCCAACATTGGTTACAAATTTATCGATATTATTTTTACCAAATATTCTTCTGAAATCAGAGCCCAGACAGCCAGCCTTTTTCTGTACTTTACCCAGTAAAATATAGACAGACAAATGATCAGAAATACCAGGATCACAGACTCCCGCTATAATAATAATGATAATGATAATGATAATGATAATGATAATGATAATGATAATGATAATGATAATGATAATAATAATAATAATAATAATAATAATAATAATAATAATAATAATAATAATAATAATAATAATAATAATAATAATAATAATAATAATAATAATAGATAGATAGATAGATAGCTTTATTGACAATATATACATTTAAGTACATTTATGTCATTTAAAATCCAGTCACTATTGTAAACAAAATAAAACAACTGTTAAAAAAAACATTAAGAAATCAATACAACTTTAAAATATATCATGCACGTTAATAAAAAAATAAATAAATAACAAACAGATAAAAGAAAAAGTTTATGTAAATGCTGTAAAGTCCAAATATTCCCTAACACTGTAAAAACATTCTTTGGTAAGAAAGTCTTTGGCTAATTTATTGAAAGTAGTATATTTCATTGATTTTACATTTTTCTGACTGTGCATGTTACAAAATTTATTATATAAATTAAGGTCTAATTTATTAACTTCGGTACTTCGTAGTCGAGAATAGGGTGGTATGAGGTTCTCGCGCAGTCTTGTCCCATAATTATGTCTGTCGCCATGCGACGTTAAATTATTTAAATTTTTATGAATGAGCAGCAAAGTCTCAAGGATATAAACACAAGGCAACGGTAGAATCCCATACCTCCTAAATAATGGTCGACAATGAGTGCCCCGAGGTGAAGAGTCAATGATCCTTACTGAAGCTTTCTGTAAATAAAACACTTTATAAGATTTAACTGAGTTACCCCAGAGTACAACCGCGTAAGATAGCAACCTGTGGATCATTGCAAAGTAGACTACTCTCATAGTGTTGTTGTCTAAACAGGGTCTTAACTGTCGCATAACAAAAATTTGAGTTGACAGTTTTGCACAAAGGCTGTCCACCTGGGCCGACCAACACAGACCAGTATCAAGCATCACACCGAGCATTCGAACAGGTTCAGATTTATTAGTCCATCGATCAGAACTGAACAATATGTTATTTGTTTTAGTTTCATTAAGCTTTAGTCTGTTGGTATCAAACCAGACCTTGGCCTTTTGAAACCCAGTATTAAGTTGAAGCTCCCCTCTGGCAAGGATCGTTGTATCATCCGCAAAAAGTATGCAATCCACTTTATCCAAGATGGTGGAAGATCATTTACGTATACCAAAAATAAGAGCGGGCCCAATACAGAACCTTGGGGAACTCCACAAGATATTTGTTGCAAATCCGAGTCAGCACCTTTGAAGCTAACAAACTGAAACCTATTCGTCAAATAAGATTCCAGCAGTTTGAGAACGTTTCCACGTATACCATAGTGATGAAGTTTGATCAATAGCAAATCAATATTAACACAGTCAAAAGCCTTTGTCAAATCACAGAGAACAGCATGTGTAGGAAGACTTTCATCCAGACCATCAACTATACTACATATTAATGACAATAGGGCCTTAACCATGGAGGAATTTTTTCGGAAACCGTATTGGGATGGAGAAATTATATCTTTGCTATCAAAATAGGATACCAACCTTTCTTTCATAATAATTTCAAATGTTTTAGAAATAATAGGACCTATTGCAACTGGTCTATAGTTATCGGGCAGATCTTCACCCCCCTTCTTAAAAATAGGAATTATTTTAGTAATTTTTAAATCATTAGGCCAATTACCTTCAGCAACACATTTATTAAATAACAAGGTAGTGGTAAGACAAGACTATCAGCAGAAGCTTTAAAGATCTGACTATTAAAATCGTAAAAATCCGAACTTACAGAGTTTTTCATCTTGAGTATAGCCTGTCTTACATCCGTTTCCACAACAGGAGCCATATAGAAGGAATTTGAAGGGCTCGGTGCCCTATTTAAAAAGAAATTCGGATCTACATTAGAAACTGCAATTGTTTTATTAACAGCTTCAGATACTGAAGTAAAGAAAGCATTTAACTCATAAGAGGATGGAGTACAACTGCCAGAGGAAGAGCGGGGTGGAAGTTCCCTATTTACTATACCCCATATAGTTTTACTTTTATTATCAGAAGATGATATAGAATTAGCATAATAATTATATTTCTCCTCCTTTAGAGCATGTTTATAACCTTTACGTAAAGAAGTATATAATAACCAATCACCATGAGATTTAGACCTGTCAAATGCTCGTTTGCTTTTATGTAATTCAGACCTCATATAACAGAGCCTCTCATTATACCATTTTAACCTTGACTTTCTTTTACTAATATTCTTATAAGGGCAGCAATTGTCGAGAGCAGTCCTCAACTGTTCCAGTAGAAGCTGTGACAACTGGTCCGCATTCAAGGAGGCCACATTTGATCAATCAAAGTGACTAATATAATCTGCAAATTTGTCAATGTTATTATTGTTAAAGATCCTTTTAACAACAGGATCCTGTGGACTCTTGAGCCTACGCACATTTTTCAACTTAATATACACGGATGAATGATCGGAAATAAGAGGATCACCCACTCTTACAACAATGTCATCTGGTGGCAAATTACAAATGACATTATCAAGGCAAGAACTAGAAGTATCAGTGACTCTTGTGGGGACACAGATGTAATAACTAGAACCGTACATCGTTAAAATATTTTGAACATCCTTAGCATGCTCAGTGACACTTGTCAAATCCAAATTAATGTCACCGATTAAAACAAAATATTTATATTTAGCAGACAAATAATCAATCAATTTTTCCTTAAATACTGCCAAGTTGCCATGACTAGATGATCGGCATATAGTAACTATGGCACACTTTGCGTTTTTAAATTCAGCACCACAGAACTCAGCGTGTTGTTGCACACAAA
>CM073428.1:42335319-42402819 GCA_037114965.1 Monochamus alternatus
TAATAATAATAATAATAATAATAATAATAATAATAATAATAATAATAATAATAATAATAATAATAATAATAATAATAATAATAATAATAATAATAATAATAATAATAATAATAATAATAATAATAATAATAATAATAATAATAATAATAATAATAATAATAATAATAATAATAATAATAATAATAATAATAATAATAATAATAATAATAATAATAATAATAATAATAATAATAATAATAATAATAATAATACTCATACTCATTTTATTGACAACTTGTATATACAAAGTATATGTTGCGTCACAAAGTACTTAGTCGTTATGGTCACAAAATTCTTGAATACTATAAAAACAGTGATCCAATAAATAGTTTTTGACACATTTCTTAAATCTATACACGGACATACTTTTTAAATTTGAACCAGCAAGGCGAACATTCAGAACGTTGTATAATTGCACCTGTAATTTGTTGTTTTTTGTAATCTTGATTCGTGAATGTGGTACAACAAGATCATTAGCATGCCTAGTACTGTAATTATGGTTATCAGAATGAATTGTAAATGAACTTATATTACGGTGAATATAGACTACTACCTCCAAAATAAACAAACATGGTAAGGGTAGTATTTTTAAATTTTTAAATAAAAGACGGCAATGTGTTCCTGGAGGAACACGAGAAAGTAATCGAACTGCCATTTTTTGAAGTCTAAAAACTCTACACGCATTTACTGAGTTTCCCCAGAAGATTATCCCATAGCTCATGTGACTATGTATTAATGAATAATAGACCGATCTCAACACACTGTCAGATACACAATTTTTTAACTGGCGAAGTACAAATATTTGTGAAGATATTTTACCACTCACACTGTCAACATGAGATTTCCAGTCAAGGTAACTATCTAACATCAGTCCCAATAATTTAACAGGGGGATGGGTATCAGCCCATCTATCGGATAAAAAGCATATGGATTGAGTTTTCTGATCGTTTAACTTAAGCCCATTGGACGAAAACCAATCTCGAGCTTGATTGATAGAGCTATCACCAGACTGAGCTCCTCCGGTTGACAGCAGCGTAGTATCATCCGCAAACAGGACGCAGCGACTGTCAATGGCAGTGGGAAGATCATTGATATATATTAGGAATAAAATTGGTCCCAGAATAGATCCCTGTGGCACACCATTTGTGGTTGGTAGTATTGAAGATTCAACTCCATCGCAACAGACATACTGCCTCCTGTTTGAGAGATAAGAAGCAAATAAAAGCAGTTCCTTAGACCTAATACCATAATGCTCTAACTTCGACACAAGAATATCAATACATACACAATCAAATGCTTTGGTTAAATCGCACATCACTGCTTGAGTAACAAAACCCTGATCCAAACCAGCAACGACTGTATCTATTACTTCTGCAACAGCATTAATCGTTGACTTGTATTTACGGAAACCGAACTGAACATTGGATAAAATTTGTTTAGATTCCAAGTAGGACACTAATTTATGTTTTAATATAATTTCGAATATTTTAGATAACACAGGGACTATCACAATAGGTCTATAATTGTCTACGGATTTTGTATCACCCTTCTTATATAAAGGTAAAACCTTACTTATTTTAAAGACGTCGGGCCAGCAACCTTCATAAATACATTTATTAAACAAAACCGTTAATGGGTATGTCAAATGGGGAATTAAAGCTTTAACAATTTTACTATTGACATTATAAAAATCTAATGCGGGAGAGTCTTTTAATTGCATTGTGGCATCTAACACATCGGTCTCCAAGATGGGTGAGATGAAAAAAGATGAGACTGCTTTTTTTACATTATTCAAAAAGAAGGTTGGATCAATATTAGTACTTGCAATTGAATTCAATATAACATTAGATATATTAGAAAAAAATACATTGAAATCTTCTGCTGATATAGAAGATGTTCCTGACTGAACTTTGCACTTATCACCTCTTTCAGAGTTCACAATTTTCCAACAAGTTCTCACTTTGTTAGTGGAATTTGAAATGACATCAGAAAATGCTTTCTTCTTCCCCTCTCTGAGAGCATGTTTATATGCATTACGTGCATGCTTATATGCCGACCAATCATGTTCCAGTTTGGTAGATAGTGAGTGTTTTTTTAATTTAAATACATTATTGCGCATGGTACGCAAAGTTTTTGTGTACCAATTAAACTCTGATTTTGATTTATGAAATTTGCGTTTAAGTGGAAAACAACAATCAATATTACCGCCCAGTACATTTAAAACAGCAGAGGCAATACTTTTGCAAGGTAAATTAACAATATCAAGGTTTTCCCAAGAAATGTTTTTATTACACAATGTTACTAGTCCTTTTTGAGTAATTGAACGAAAACGTGTGGGATTATCTCTATTATTATGCAGACAGTCGTCTACCGTGATAAACTGGGCATGATGGTCGGAAATAATGGGATCAAAGTTTACAATATTTAATACATCCTTACTTATGTTAGTTATAATGTTATCTAAACAAGATGCAGACGATAACGTAACCCTGGTAGGAACATTGAGCATATGGAATAATCCGTAGGATTTAAAAACATCTGAAAATTCGCCTGCAAGTTCATCTTTTTTGTTCAATTCCACGTTCAAATCGCCTACAATGATAATATATTTATATTTATGATAGATATAATTGATAAGCCTAAAAAAACAATCTTTAAAAATTTGTAGATCTCCATTACTTGATGATCTATATAAAGTTATTAATACAGTATGTGAATTTATAATCTCGGACCCACAAAACTCTGCATGAATCGGAATTGAAAAGTTATCCAAGTTGATAGGTTTGCTATTAATTTTAGAATTAGCGTAGATCGCGACTCCACCGTGCAATCTAGCCCGACAAAAATAAGACACCAACGTATAACCTTCAAATACAATCATTTTTAAAATGGGCTCTTTAAGCCAATGTTCAGATATACATAAAATATTACACTTGAGATCAGAAATAAGAAACCGCAAGTGGTCAACTTTGTTGGCTAGGCTTTGCACATTTAAATGTAGAATTGAACAACTATTAGGACTCATTGACATCGAATGAAGCGGAAATCCTATCGAACTTACTTCACAAGAATCATTCGGAAGGGGATGATTCTGGACAAGTCGATGTTCTGGGCCGAAAAAACTGGTTTACCAAAATCCCACCTGGCCAAACTCCTTTTCCTGTGACTTTGCTAGCCTCGTCCTTGGGTACCGTCACTTTAAACGAGGCATATTTGGATGGGTTCCGTGAGATAAGCTTCTCTACTTGAACTTCCTTGACCACATCCCTCAGATACGCTATAAGTACATCTTCATCTGTATCCGGGTCCCAATTAGTTGTATGAAAGTGTCTAACGGCCGTGTTTTTTGCTGATCTAAGATTTATGTTAGGAGGTAGAGTTGTAACATCGCCAACAAGAATATTTCTATTTCTATTTCTTACAGAATTTCCACGGTTGGAATTAGGACGAGAATTTTGATGGAAATTTTGACGAGAATCTATGTTCTGGGGCTCGCTCTGTACATCATCAGTTAAATGAATAACCTCTCTGCATAATGTTTGTGCTTGGGCCGAGTGAATAGCACGAGAAACAGTTGCAGACGAGAATTTGGAAGACGAATTTGGAGTATTATTGTTACTTAATGAGGCAGGTTTTTTAGAAACATCAGCGTAACTGGCGGATGGAATAGGAGCAGCCTGAGTAGGGTGTGTAGTAGCATCATGCAGATTTCGCTCCCGTTTAAGATATGATAACTGCTGTTGTAAAGAGTTTATAGCAATAGTCTGATTGAGGATAATTAAATCCTTTTGTTTTAGAAGCTCTTCTAGGTACCCGATTTTTAATTCAGCAACATCAGTAGATTGCAGGCAAGTATTAACAACTGCATGATTTTGATTCTGAATCGTGGATGAGTTAACGGTGGGCTGTTCATCGGTTGGTTCATTGCAGCAACAATTTACAGAGGATTCATCAATAAATTTAACACCTTTTATTGCGTTCAAACAGCTCTTGTGAGAAACTACACCACACACAACACATTTCAAACCCGTTTGTACAGAGTTCTTGCACCTCCTGCATTTGTTTGATGAAGAAGTGGAGGAATTACTTTTCGACATTATTAATTCAAAATTATTAATTCAAAATTCGATGACCCTTGGTGGGATAGATTTCCGCCCCAAAGCGATAACAAATCAGCGACGATAAAAAGCAAATAAATACCTCGAACTATCGTGATAGTAGGAGCTATCCAAACCAAATTCCAGATAAATCGACAACACAAGCCGATACAAATATCACAGTGCACTTAATGAATACTTGCAAAAATGATGCACCAAAATCTGATAATTTAAACTCACTTAATACTTTAAAAATAGCAACTATGTCAACACGAAATTCAAACGCGTGTGTACAAACCGCAAACACCAACGGTGTTATAATGATAATAATAATAATAATAATAATAATAATAATAATAATAATAATAATAATAATAATAATAATAATAATAATAATAATAATAATAATAATAATAATAATAATAATAATAATAATAATAATAATAATACTAAAGTAATTATAGTACCTGTCATAATTGGGGCTACGGGATATGTTAGCCAAGAATTTAAAATATGCGTCGAGCAACTCCCTGGAGACCATCGCCCAGAGCAGATCCAGCAAACTGCAATATTAGGCACTGCTCACATACTGCGGAAGGTATTGTCGTAAACCTGAAAAGAGAAAACAATATAAGAACTACCCTCTACATTTACACTTACCTTACCTTAAATGCATGGATTGCATTAGGTGAGAGTAACGATTCCAACCTAAACTTAACTACTACAAAGGATTAACAGCAGTCCGCGCTACACCCTGACGAAGGACTCCAGGGTGTTGGTGAAAAAGACCCAACTAAGAGTTGAGGTTGTGTGACAAGGCATAATAATAATAATAATAATAATAATAATAATAATAATAATAATAATAATAATAATAATAATAATAATAATAATAATAATAATAATAATAATAATAATAATAATAATAATAATAATAATAATAATAATAATAATAATAATAATAATAATAATAATAATAATAATAATAATAATAATAATAATAATAATAATAATAATAATAATAATAATAATAATAATAATAATAATAATAATAATAATAATAATAATAATAATAATAATAATAATAATAATAATAATAATAATAATAATAATAATAATAATAATAATAATAATAATAATAATAATAATAATAATAATAATAATAATAATAATAATAATAATAATAATAATAATAATAATAATAATAATAATAATAATAATAATAATAATAATAATAATAATAATAATAATAATAATAATAATAATAATAATAATAATAATAATAATAATAATAATAATAATAATAATAATAATAATAATAATAATAATAATAATAATAATAATAATAATAATAATAATAATAATAATAATAATAATAATAATAATAATAATAATAATAATAATAATAATAATAATAATAATAATAATAATAATAATAATAATAATAATAATAATAATAATAATAATAATAATAATAATAATAATAATAATAATAATAATAATAATAATAATAATAATAATAATAATAATAATAATAATAATAATAATAATAATAATAATAATAATAATAATAATAATAATAATAATAATAATAATAATAATAATAATAATAATAATAATAATAATAATAATAATAATAATAATAATAATAATAATAATAATAATAATAATAATAATAATAATAATAATAATAATAATAATAATAATAATAATAATAATAATAATAATAATAATAATAATAATAATAATAATAATAATAATAATAATAATAATAATAATAATAATAATAATAATAATAATAATAATAATAATAATAATAATAATAATAATAATAATAATAATAATAATAATAATAATAATAATAATAATAATAATAATAATAATAATAATAATAATAATAATAATAATAATAATAATAATAATAATAATAATAATAATAATAATAATAATAATAATAATAATAATAATAATAATAATAATAATAATAATAATAATAATAATAATAATAATAATAATAATAATAATAATAATAATAATAATAATAATAATAATAATAATAATAATAATAATAATAATAATAATAATAATAATAATAATAATAATAATAATAATAATAATAATAATAATAATAATAATAATAATAATAATAATAATAATAATAATAATAATAATAATAATAATAATAATAATAATAATAATAATAATAATAATAATAATAATAATAATAATAATAATAATAATAATAATAATAATAATAATAATAATAATAATAATAATAATAATAATAATAATAATAATAATAATAATAATAATAATAATAATAATAATAATAATAATAATAATAATAATAATAATAATAATAATAATAATAATAATAATAATAATAATAATAATAATAATAATAATAATAATAATAATAATAATAATAATAATAATAATAATAATAATAATAATAATAATAATAATAATAATAATAATAATAATAATAATAATAATAATAATAATAATAATAATAATAACATAACAAAAGCAATAAACACATATGCCATTCCAATATTAACTTACAGCTTCGGAATACTTACCTGGACGAAAACAGAGTTAGAGGACCTGAATAGAAGAATCCGCAAGTTAGCCACAAAACATCGAATTCACCATCCTAGGAGCTCCGTTGAGAGGTTTCATATCCCGCGCACGCAAGGAGGCCGTGGTATAACTGATGTTGTCAAACTTCATGACAAACAAATCGACAACCTTAGAACATATTTCTACAAGGAGTCTGAGCAGAACGATCTGTATAAATATATAGTTTCTATTGATAAAAAGATTACTCCTTTAAATTTATCAATAAGACAAAACGCGAGACCCGAACCAGACAATAAAATAGAACGTTGGCTCGGTAAAGAACTACATGGTAGATACCCGGCCCATTTGAACAGCGAACATATAGATAAAGCCGCTTCATTGGAATGGTTAAAAAAGGGAAATTTATTTCCTGAAACGGAAGGATTTGTTATAGCTATACAAGATCAGGTTGTCGCTACATTAAGCTACCAAAGATTCATAATGAAGAAAACAGAAGTAAACCCTAATTGCAGAATGTGCGGTGAGCAAAATTAATCTATTGACCATCTTATTAGCGGATGCACAGTACTACCACCAGTGGAGTACACACAGCGACATAACAATATGGGAAAAGTGGTACATCAGGCAATATTAGCAAAACTCCGGCAAAACTATCAAAAAGTACCATACTATAAGTATAAACCTGAAACTGTAATTGATGAAGATAATTTCAAGCTATACTGGGACAGAGAAATTATAACAGACAACTTTATACAGAACAATAGACCGGATATGGTACTTACACTAAAAGAACAAAAACGTACATACATAATTGACTTCTCTGTACCTCTCCCTGCTAATATTAAGAAAAAATACTCGGAAAAAATAAACAAATATTTAATGCTGTCTCGAGAAATAAAAGATATGTGGGGACAAGACAAAGTTAGCACAATACCCCTCATAATAGGTGCAACTGGAGAAATACCAAAGTCTTTGAAGAAAAATTTAGAAGAGCTTGATATAAATAAAGACCTCTATCTAGAAATTCAAAAAATTGTTCTCCTCGAAACATGTGCAATAGTGAGGAAAGTACTCAATGACACAAATACCTAACAAATATTAAATTAACCATCTGCCAAAATATACTTACCATATCCTTGTACATACCCTGGTACCGGAATGGAGGTTTGCACCAAGGAGCACCTTGAGAAAACGAAAATAATAATAATAATAATAATAATAATAATAATAATAATAATAATAATAATAATAATAATAATAATAATAATAATAATAATAATAATAATAATAATAATAATAATAATAATAATAATAATAATAATAATAATAATAATAATAATAATAATAATAATAATAATAATAATAATAATAATAATAATAATAATAATAATAATAATAATAATAATAATAATAATAATAATAATAATAATAATAATAATAATAATAATAATAATAATAATAATAATAATAATAATAATAATAATAATAATAATAATAATAATAATAATAATAATAATAATAATAATAATAATAATAATAATAATAATAATAATAATAATAATAATAATAATAATAATAATAATAATAATAATAATAATAATAATAATAATAATAATAATAATAATAATAATAATAATAATAATAATAATAATAATAATAATAATAATAATAATAATAATAATAATAATAATAATAATAATAATAATAATAATAATAATAATAATAATAATAATAATAATAATAATAATAATAATAATAATAATAATAATAATAATAATAATAATAATAATAATAATAATAATAATAATAATAATAATAATAATAATAATAATAATAATAATAATAATAATAATAATAATAATAATAATAATAATAATAATAATAATAATAATAATAATAATAATAATAATAATAATAATAATAATAATAATAATAATAATAATAATAATAATAATAATAATAATAATAATAATAATAATAATAATAATAATAATAATAATAATAATAATAATAATAATAATAATAATAATAATAATAATAATAATAATAATAATAATAATAATAATAATAATAATAATAATAATAATAATAATAATAATAATAATAATAATAATAATAATAATAATAATAATAATAATAATAATAATAATAATAATAATAATAATAATAATAATAATAATAATAATAATAATAATAATAATAATAATAATAATAATAATAATAATAATAATAATAATAATAATAATAATAATAATAATAATAATAATAATAATAATAATAATAATAATAATAATAATAATAATAATAATAATAATAATAATAATAATAATAATAATAATAATAATAATAATAATAATAATAATAATAATAATAATAATAATAATAATAATAATAATAATAATAATAATAATAATAATAATAATAATAATAATAATAATAATAATAATAATAATAATAATAATAATAATAATAATAATAATAATAATAATAATAATAATAGAATAGAATAGAATAGACCTTTATTGACAGTATATACACAACAGTACATTTATGTCATAATAAAAATTAATTATAGTTGAAATTTGGTAAAACAAAGAAGCAATAAAAATATATATATTAAAAGGCACAATGGTAATGCTTAGTCAAAGATAAAAAATACAATCAAAAGGTATATAAAACACCACTTAAAACATGAAACTAACCACAAAAAAGAATGTTTAGTGGAACATATTACTCACTGATTAGAATTAAAAAATTTATATGCGTAAAGTAAGTACATATATTTAAACTCAAAATCTAAGATGAATAGGTGTTAGTAGAACAATATTCAGTAAATTCGTCAACACTGTAAAAGCAATGCAGTAATAGGAAGGATTTGATAAATCTACGAAAAGCTCCATATGATAATTGAGTAATATGTTTCACTCTACAGAAGTTATCAAATCTATTGTACAAGTTAATATCTGGCTTATTGGATTTGGTGACATTAAGTCGGGAATAAGGTAATAACAGATTACCAGCGTGTCTGGTATTATAGCTATGCACATCAGAATGGGTTTGCAGATGAGCTGCACTCTTATGAACTAATGATAAAGCCTCATATACATATAAACAGGGTAAGGGCAAAATTTTGTGGTGAATAAACAATTCTCGACAATGGACTCTGCTAGTGGCATTACCAATGAGGCGAATAGCTGCTTTCTGAATAACAAATGCTCTCAAGGCACTAGTAGCATTGCCCCAAAGAGCTACACCATAAGATAGATGGCAGTGAACCAAAGAAAAATACAGCATTTTTAAAGTAGAAGTATGGACACATGAGCGAAGCTGCCTCAGAAAGAAAACCTGCCGTGCCAGTTTAGAGCAGAGGCGATCTATATGAGTAGCCCAAGTTAAACGCGTATCCAAATAAATTCCCAACAATTTAACATTATCCACATTGCATGATACTTTACTAGCAGTAAATGTAATGTCACGAGTTTTATCCATATTTAGTTTCAGTTTGTTTGCAGAGAACCACAGACTAGCATTGTCCAGATCACCTCTGCTCCCATCAATACCACCACGAGTTAACAAGGTGGTATCATCCGCAAATAAAATGCAAGTCGAACGTTGAATGTTGACAGGCAGATCATTAATGTAGATTAAAAATAAAATCGGACCAAGAACTGATCCCTGCGGTACACCGGCCGATACAGGTAGAATTTCGGAGTCAGAATCACCAATGGAAACATACTGCATGCGATCTGATAGATAGGAGCGGAAAAGGTTTAGCTCTTTGGAGCGAATACCATAATATTCCAACTTAAATAAAAGCACATTGACATCAACACAATCGAATGCCTTAGACAGATCACATAATGTGGCGTGAATGTTCATCCCACAGTCCAAACCCTCTACAATGTTCTCTAGAACTGCTAGCAGAGCTCCGACTGTGGAACGACCATTGCGAAAGCCAAATTGACAGGGCGACAAAATAGACTTGCTTTCAAAATATTGCAATAACTTATCTTTCAGCAAAATTTCAAAAACTTTTGAGATCACAGGTACAATTGCAATTGGCCTGAAGTTGTCTAATATATTATTGTCCCCTTTTTTGTGAAGAGGAAGAACCCTCGTAACTTTAAAGCAGTCCGGCCAAATAGAATCATAATAATAATAATAATAATAATAATAATAATAATAATAATAATAATAATAATAATAATAATAATAATAATAATAATAATAATAATAATAATAATAATAATAATAATAATAATAATAATAATAATAATAATAATAATAATAATAATAATAATAATAATAATAATAATAATAATAATAATAATAATAATAATAATAATAATAATAATAATAATAATAATAATAATAATAATAATAATAATAATAATAATAATAATAATAATAATAATAATAATAATAATAATAATAATAATAATAATAATAATAATAATAATAATAATAATAATAATAATAATAATAATAATAATAATAATAATAATAATAATAATAATAATAATAATAATAATAATAATAATAATAATAATAATAATAATAATAATAATAATAATAATAATAATAATAATAATAATAATAATAATAATAATAATAATAATAATAATAATAATAATAATAATAATAATAATAATAATAATAATAATAATAATAATAATAATAATAATAATAATAATAATAATAATAATAATAATAATAATAATAATAATAATAATAATAATAATAATAATAATAATAATAATAATAATAATAATAATAATAATAATAATAATAATAATAATAATAATAATAATAATAATAATAATAATAATAATAATAATAATAATAATAATAATAATAATAATAATAATAATAATAATAATAATAATAATAATAATAATAATAATAATAATAATAATAATAATAATAATAATAATAATAATAATAATAATAATAATAATAATAATAATAATAATAATAATAATAATAATAATAATAATAATAATAATAATAATAATAATAATAATAATAATAATAATAATAATAATAATAATAATAATAATAATAATAATAATAATAATAATAATAATAATAATAATAATAATAATAATAATAATAATAATAATAATAATAATAATAATAATAATAATAATAATAATAATAATAATAATAATAATAATAATAATAATAATAATAATAATAATAATAATAATAATAATAATAATAATAATAATAATAATAATAATAATAATAATAATAATAATAATAATAATAATAATAATAATAATAATAATAATAATAATAATAATAATAATAATAATAATAGATAGATAGATAGATAGATAGATAGATGTTTATTGACCATTATATACAGTAGGTAGTACATTTACAGTCATAATCTAGAGTGAGTAGTATTAATAAAAGATAAAAATTCGTCAATATTATAAAAACAATGTGATACTAGAAAATTTTTAGTAAACCTGTGGAAGACCTTGGATGACATATCTCTAACATTTTGCTGTGTAAAAAAATTTACAAACTTGTTGTAGAGGTCTACTGGTATCTTATTACGCTTGGTTAGGTCCAATCGAGAAAAAGGTATAATCAAGTTACTGGCATGGCGAGTATCGTATTTGTGAATGTCTGAATGAGTATCGTATTTGTGAATGTCTGAATAAGATTGAATATTTTGTGAATTATGATGTATAAGTGCCAAAGAATCAAGCAAATACAAACATGCCAGGGGTAAAATCTGATATTTTAATAATAATAATTATAATTATAATTATAATTATAATAATAATAATAATAATAATAATAATAATAATAATAATAATAATAATAATAATAATAATAATAATAATAATAATAATAATAATAATAATAATAATAATAATAATAATAATAATAATAATAATAATAATAATAATAATAATAATAATAATAATAATAATAATAATAATAATAATAATAATAATAATAATAATAATAATAATAATAATAATAATAATAATAATAATAATAATAATAATAATAATAATAATAATAATAATAATAATAATAATAATAATAATAATAATAATAATAATAATAATAATAATAATAATAATAATAATAATAATAATAATAATAATAATAATAATAATAATAATAATAATAATAATAATAATAATAATAATAATAATAATAATAATAATAATAATAATAATAATAATAATAATAATAATAATAATAATAATAATAATAATAATAATAATAATAATAATAATAATAATAATAATAATAATAATAATAATAATAATAATAATAATAATAATAATAATAATAATAATAATAATAATAATAATAATAATAATAATAATAATAATAATAATAATAATAATAATAATAATAATAATAATAATAATAATAATAATAATAATAATAATAATAATAATAATAATAATAATAATAATAATAATAATAATAATAATAATAATAATGGGATGGGGGTCATGGGCAAGGTGGTGGGGCCCAACCGGACGGATTGCCCGTTGACGACCAAGGCCATGAAAATGGAAGTTTTGAGTGGACCGATGAGCTAAGGGACGATCTTCTGGTCTGTTATGAAAGCAGCGAGCCCGGGCGAAGAGGATACATGGCGCGGATGTATGCTCGGTGGTGCGACATGCACCCCGAAGGCCGCGCCCTCACCGCACAAAATCTGCGGGATTATGTATCCTACCTTCGTCGCAGAGGCTATGAGAGGCGTCCTCATCTAAGGGTGAACGAAGTGGCTGAAGAGCCACGGAATGATCCCGCAGAGGCGCCGCGCTTCATTCCCCGAGAACAGGACAGCCTGAGCACCCGTCGGGGGTTGCCTTTTATAAAACCCCCGAGGCCCGCAGATCTGGCCCGAGTGGATACTGCGCTCCGTGAGGATCTCCCAGAAGAGGCTGACATCTGGCGCGTCAATTGCGCTGTGTACGAAGCCGCTGAACTGCTGACTCGGGTGGAGAGAGGGCGTGAAAATGCCGTTTCTCCACTGGAGAGAGCACGGCGGCGAGTGCACAAGATGGAGGTTAAGAGGCGGGTCCATCATACCCTGAATCGGGTGGTGCTGCTCACCATCAAGCAGCATTCTCTCGACAGGATACGGATGCTAGTGGCTGCGAAAAAGTCACTAGTGAGGCGGTCGAGAAGGTTGGAGCAAAATAATTTGTTCCGTGTAAGGCCTTCTCGACTTTTTGAACAGCCTCAGCGTGTTGCGGACAATCCGCCGACTGTAGATCGGGTAGAAGCCTTCTGGAGAGATCTTTATGGCCGCAGGATTCCACTTGATAGAGACACTCCAGCCCTGGCACACTTCGAGGCCTTTTGTCAAAGGCTTCGAGAGCCACAAGAGGTGTGCCCACCGATAACCCCGGATGAAGTTCGGAGATCATTTATTAGATCGAAGAACTTCGCTGCTCCTGGTCCCGATGGGATCAGCAACTTCTGGTGGAAAAAATTCACCAGTGTCCACCGCCATTTGGCCAGAATATTCACGTTCTGGCTAAATGGAGAGCAGCAAATTCCGGCGTGGTTTGTCGAGGGGAGAACCGTGCTTATCCCTAAGAGCGGAGAACCAGCCAAAGAACTACCGTCCAATAACCTGCCTGAATGCGTGTTACAAGGTGTTTACTCGCATCTTGTACGCGCGTGTGCTCCACGCAGTGAACCCGGTTTATCAACGGATGTACGAGCAGCGAGGGTCCAAGAGGGGTGTGGCTGGCTGTAAGGAGAACCTGCTCATCGACAGATGTATTACGCAGGACTCCGTGCAGTACAAGCGGAACCTCTCAATGGCCTGGATAGATTACCGCAAGGCATTTGATATGACATCACATGAGCTAATAATCCACTTGCTCCAATGCCTTGCGGTGGCCGACCCCATAGTGAGGTGTATTGAACAACTCATGCCGCTCTGGAGGACCCGCTTTACCATAACATCGGCTAATGCAAGGGTCCAGACAGAGCCGGTTTTGTTTAGGAGGGGAGTGTTCCAGGGAGATTCTCTGAGTCCCCTCTTGTTTTGCATCTCACTGCTGCCATTATCCGTTGCACTTTGTCGTACCCGGGGTTACAACTGCGGTACCCCAGGAGACCGGAGGCATAAGGTCACCCATTTGTTCTATATGGATGACCTTAAACTCTATGCCTCCGGAGAGAGGGATTTAAATCAGTCCCTCAGAGTGGTACAGGAGTACACGCAGGCGGTTGGGATGGAGTTCGGGCTGGACAAATGTGCACTGGTTCATCTCAAGAGAGGACGATGCGGTGCATACGGAGAGGACGCCCAGCTCATAGACGGAAGCATCTTCCACCATCTAGATGCCGGAGAGTCGTACACCTATTTGGGTGTCCCACAGCGGGGCACTCATGAGGTGGCAACGGTGAAAAACGCTCTCCGCGGCAGGTATCGGCACCGCCTCCGACAAATCTGGTCTTCGGAGCTGTCGGGTAAGAACAAGGTGAGTGCCACAAATATGCTTGCCGTTCCGACCCTTCTCTACTCCTTTGGAGTAGTGAAATGGACACAAGAAGAGCTGAGGCAACTCGATGTAGGGACCCGCAAAATGATGCATCTCCATCAGAGTTTGCATCCAAGATCGTCCGTTTCGCGGTTATACTTCCCAAGAAATCGGGGAGGCCGTGGACTCTTGAGTTTGGAGTGTCTCCAGGGCAGAGTGGTTTTGGAGGAAGCCTGTAAAATCATCAGGAGCTTGGATCCCCTTCTCTGCATGATCCAAGACCATGAAGCAGCAGGGATAGGAGCGTTTGTATATAAGGCAGCGAGAAGAGCAGCCAATGAACTTGGTCTCGTGTTCGATACTGAGCGGGAAAATCCAGACTCTGTCACCGAGTGGGACCCTGCTCAGTTAAAAGCCCAAATTAAAGCTGCAGAGACGCGTCACCTTCTGCAGCTACATAAGGATAAGCCAATGCATGGTCTCTTCTACCGTCATCTAGAGGGGCTTGGCTTATCTGAAAAGCTGACCTTCGCTTGTCAAGATGGTGTAATTAATACTCTCGTCTATCGTAGTCGTGTCTTGGGTATCGAGGTTCCTGATACCAGATACAGGGCCTGCCGCCAGGCGCCGGAGACGCTAATGCGTCTCCTGTCGGCCTGTCCGGTATATGCGGCCACAGCGTATATCCAAAGACACGATTCAGCCTTACGGGTGTTGTATTATCATTTACGACACTCGTATGAGATAGACGAGACGCCAGTGCTGCCTTATGCTCCGGGGGATATAGAATCCGTTGTGGGGAATGAGAAGTGCCGAATTTATTGGAACTATTCATTCCCCACCCTCAGGCAAATTCAAGCCAATAAGCCTGATGTAGTCCTCCTCGACCACCAACTTAGGACGATGTTTGTGATTGAGTTCTCGGCTCCCGCAGAGAACAACATCGTCCTAAAAGAGGAGGAAAAACGGAGGAAGTATCGAGATCTTCTCTCCGAGCTCCGCAGGCTGTATCCAGACCACTCTGTTAAGATTGTGGTGCTCATTATAGGCGTCCTGGGTGGAATGAGACATACGTTGCTTTCTGACTTAAAGATCATACCGGCTTGCCGAAATTCGGCAGAGATCTTAGCCGGCAGAATGCAGAAGGCAATCGTCCTGGGTTCGCTACGTCTACTCAGAACGCACGATTTACGGGCGCAATGATTACTGACTCCACGGTGTGGAGAGTGGTCATTGCTTGACTCTTCAGAACATCTCCGAATATGTCGGAGCTTCGGAAGGTGTTACTGGAAAAAAAAAAAAAAAAAAAAAATATAATAATAATAATAATAATAATAATAATAATAATAATAATAATAATAATAATAATAATAATAATAATAATAATAAAAATAACAATAACAATAACAATAACAATAACAATAACAATAACAATAACAATAACAATAACAATAACAATAACAATAACAATAACAATAACAATAACAATAACAATAACAATAACAATAACAATAACAATAACAATAACAATAACAATAACAATAACAATAACAATAACAATAACAATAACAATAACAATAACAATAACAATAACAATAACAATAACAATAGCAATAGCAATAGCAATAGCAATAGCAATAGCAATAGCAATAGCAATAGCAATACAATACCAATAGCAATAGCAATAGCAATAACAATAACAATAGCAATAGCAATAGCAATAGCAATAGCAATAGCAATAGCAATAGCAATAGCAATAGCAATAGCAATAGCAATAGCAATAGCAATAGCAATAGCAATAGCAATAGCAATAGCAATAGCAATAGCAATAGCAATAGCAATAGCAATAGCAATAGCAATAGCAATAGCAATAGCAATAGCAATAGCAATAGCAATAGCAATAGCAATAGCAATAGCAATAGCAATAGCAATAGCAATAGCAATAGCAATAGCAATAGCAATAGCAATAGCAATAGCAATAGCAATAGCAATAGCAATAGCAATAGCAATAGCAATAGCAATAGCAATAGCAATAGCAATAGCAATAGCAATAGCAATAGCAATAGCAATAGCAATAGCAATAGCAATAGCAATAGCAATAGCAATAGCAATAGCAATAGCAATAGCAATAGCAATAGCAATAGCAATAGCAATAGCAATAGCAATAGCAATAGCAATAGCAATAGCAATAGCAATAGCAATAGCAATAGCAATAACAATAACAATAACAATAACAATAACAATAACAATAACAATAACAATAACAATAACAATAACAATAACAATAACAATAACAATAACAATAACAATAACAATAAACAATAACAATAACAATAACAATAACAATAACAATAACAATAACAATAACAATAACAATAACAATAACTAACAATATCAATAACAATAACAATAACAATAACAATAACAATAACAATAACAATAACAATAACAATAACAATAACAATAACAATAACAATAACAATAACAATAACAAAAACAATAACAATAACAATAACAATAACAATAACAATAACAATAACAATAACAATAACAATAACAATAACAATAACAATAACAATAACAATAACAATAACAATAACAATAACAATAACAATAACAATAACAATAACAATAACAATAACAATAACAATAACAATAACAATAACAATAACAATAACAATAACAATAACAATAACAATAACAATAACAATAACAATAACAATAACAATAACAATAACAATAACAATAACAATAACAATAACAATAACAATAACAATAACAATAACAATAACAATAACAATAACAATAACAATAACAATAACAATAACAATAACAATAACAATAACAATAACAATAACAATAACAATAACAATAACAATAACAATAACAATAACAATAACAATAACAATAACAATAACAATAACAATAACAATAACAATAACAATAACAATAACAATAACAATAACAATAACAATAACAATAACAATAACAATAACAATAACAATAACAATAACAATAACAATAACAATAACAATAACAATAACAATAACAATAACAATAACAATAACAATAACAATAACAATAACAATAACAATAACAATAACAATAACAATAACAATAACAATAACAATAACAATAACAATAACAATAACAATAACAATAACAATAACAATAACAATAACAATAACAATAACAATAACAATAACAATAACAATAACAATAACAATAACAATAACAATAACAATAACAATAACAATAACAATAACAATAACAATAACAATAACAATAACAATAACAATAACAATAACAATAACAATAACAATAACAATAACAATAACAATAACAATAACAATAACAATAACAATAACAATAACAATAACAATAACAATAACAATAACAATAACAATAACAATAACAATAACAATAACAATAACAATAACAATAACAATAACAATAACAATAACAATAACAATAACAATAACAATAACAATAACAATAACAATAACAATAACAATAACAATAACAATAACAATAACAATAACAATAACAATAACAATAACAATAACAATAACAATAACAATAACAATAACAATAACAATAACAATAACAATAACAATAACAATAACAATAACAATAACAATAACAATAACAATAACAATAACAATAACAATAACAATAACAATAACAATAACAATAACAATAACAATAACAATAATAATAATAATAATGGGATGGGGGTCATGGGCAAGGTGGTGGGGCCCAACCGGACGGATTGCCCGTTGACGACCAAGGCCATGAAAATGGAAGTTTTGAGTGGACCAATGAGCTAAGGGACGATCTTCTGGTCTGTTATGAAAGCAGCGAGCCCGGGCGAAGAGGATACATGGCGCGGATGTATGCTCGGTGGTGCGACATGCACCCCGAAGGCCGCGCCCTCACCGCACAAAATCTGCGGGATTATGTATCCTACCTTCGTCGCAGAGGCTATGAGAGGCGTCCTCATCTAAGGGTGAACGAAGTGGCTGAAGAGCCACGGAATGATCCCGCAGAGGCGCCGCGCTTCATTCCCCGAGAACAGGACAGCCTGAGCACCCGTCGGGGGTTGCCTTTTATAAAACCCCCGAGGCCCGCAGATCTGGCCCGAGTGGATACTGCGCTCCGTGAGGATCTCCCAGAAGAGGCTGACATCTGGCGCGTCAATTGCGCTGTGTACGAAGCCGCTGAACTGCTGACTCGGGTGGAGAGAGGGCGTGAAAATGCCGTTTCTCCACTGGAGAGAGCACGGCGGCGAGTGCACAAGATGGAGGCTAAGATCCGGTCGGCGAGGCAACACGCGTCCCGTATCCAATGTGTGATGGACTATGTGGAAGCCAATAGGGCTTTCACACCTAAGGTGAGACGCATTGCTACTTCCCTTAGGCGGGTCCATCATACCCTGAATCGGGTGGTGCTGCTCACCATCAAGCAGCATTCTCTCGACAGGATACGGATGCTAGTGGCTGCGAAAAAGTCACTAGTGAGGCGGTCGAGAAGGTTGGAGCAAAATAATTTGTTCCGTGTAAGGCCTTCTCGACTTTTTGAACAGCCTCAGCGTGTTGCGGACAATCCGCCGACTGTAGATCGGGTAGAAGCCTTCTGGAGAGATCTTTATGGCCGCAGGATTCCACTTGATAGAGACACTCCAGCCCTGGCACACTTCGAGGCCTTTTGTCAAAGGCTTCGAGAGCCACAAGTCAAAGGCTTCGAGAGCCACAAGAGGTGTGCCCACCGATAACCCCGGATGAAGTTCGGAGATCATTTATTAGATCGAAGAACTTCGCTGCTCCTGGTCCCGATGGGATCAGCAACTTCTGGTGGAAAAAATTCACCAGTGTCCACCGCCATTTGGCCAGAATATTCACGTTCTGGCTAAATGGAGAGCAGCAAATTCCGGCGTGGTTTGTCGAGGGGAGAACCGTGCTTATCCCTAAGAGCGGAGAACCAGCCAAAGAACTACCGTCCAATAACCTGCCTGAATGCGTGTTACAAGGTGTTTACTCGCATCTTGTACGCGCGTGTGCTCCACGCAGTGAACCCGGTTTATCAACGGATGTACGAGCAGCGAGGGTCCAAGAGGGGTGTGGCTGGCTGTAAGGAGAACCTGCTCATCGACAGATGTATTACGCAGGACTCCGTGCAGTACAAGCGGAACCTCTCAATGGCCTGGATAGATTACCGCAAGGCATTTGATATGACATCACATGAGCTAATAATCCACTTGCTCCAATGCCTTGCGGTGGCCGACCCCATAGTGAGGTGTATTGAACAACTCATGCCGCTCTGGAGGACCCGCTTTACCATAACATCGGCTAATGCAAGGGTCCAGACAGAGCCGGTTTTGTTTAGGAGGGGAGTGTTCCAGGGAGATTCTCTGAGTCCCCTCTTGTTTTGCATCTCACTGCTGCCATTATCCGTTGCACTTTGTCGTACCCGGGGTTACAACTGCGGTACCCCAGGAGACCGGAGGCATAAGGTCACCCATTTGTTCTATATGGATGACCTTAAACTCTATGCCTCCGGAGAGAGGGATTTAAATCAGTCCCTCAGAGTGGTACAGGAGTACACGCAGGCGGTTGGGATGGAGTTCGGGCTGGACAAATGTGCACTGGTTCATCTCAAGAGAGGACGATGCGGTGCATACGGAGAGGACGCCCAGCTCATAGACGGAAGCATCTTCCACCATCTAGATGCCGGAGAGTCGTACACCTATTTGGGTGTCCCACAGCGGGGCACTCATGAGGTGGCAACGGTGAAAAACGCTCTCCGCGGCAGGTATCGGCACCGCCTCCGACAAATCTGGTCTTCGGAGCTGTCGGGTAAGAACAAGGTGAGTGCCACAAATATGCTTGCCGTTCCGACCCTTCTCTACTCCTTTGGAGTAGTGAAATGGACACAAGAAGAGCTGAGGCAACTCGATGTAGGGACCCGCAAAATGATGCATCTCCATCAGAGTTTGCATCCAAGATCGTCCGTTTCGCGGTTATACTTCCCAAGAAATCGGGGAGGCCGTGGACTCTTGAGTTTGGAGTGTCTCCAGGGCAGAGTGGTTTTGGAGGAAGCCTGTAAAATCATCAGGAGCTTGGATCCCCTTCTCTGCATGATCCAAGACCATGAAGCAGCAGGGATAGGAGCGTTTGTATATAAGGCAGCGAGAAGAGCAGCCAATGAACTTGGTCTCGTGTTCGATACTGAGCGGGAAAATCCAGACTCTGTCACCGAGTGGGACCCTGCTCAGTTAAAAGCCCAAATTAAAGCTGCAGAGACGCGTCACCTTCTGCAGCTACATAAGGATAAGCCAATGCATGGTCTCTTCTACCGTCATCTAGAGGGGCTTGGCTTATCTGAAAAGCTGACCTTCGCTTGTCAAGATGGTGTAATTAATACTCTCGTCTATCGTAGTCGTGTCTTGGGTATCGAGGTTCCTGATACCAGATACAGGGCCTGCCGCCAGGCGCCGGAGACGCTAATGCGTCTCCTGTCGGCCTGTCCGGTATATGCGGCCACAGCGTATATCCAAAGACACGATTCAGCCTTACGGGTGTTGTATTATCATTTACGACACTCGTATGAGATAGACGAGACGCCAGTGCTGCCTTATGCTCCGGGGGATATAGAATCCGTTGTGGGGAATGAGAAGTGCCGAATTTATTGGAACTATTCATTCCCCACCCTCAGGCAAATTCAAGCCAATAAGCCTGATGTAGTCCTCCTCGACCACCAACTTAGGACGATGTTTGTGATTGAGTTCTCGGCTCCCGCAGAGAACAACATCGTCCTAAAAGAGGAGGAAAAACGGAGGAAGTATCGAGATCTTCTCTCCGAGCTCCGCAGGCTGTATCCAGACCACTCTGTTAAGATTGTGGTGCTCATTATAGGCGTCCTGGGTGGAATGAGACATACGTTGCTTTCTGACTTAAAGATCATACCGGCTTGCCGAAATTCGGCAGAGATCTTAGCCGGCAGAATGCAGAAGGCAATCGTCCTGGGTTCGCTACGTCTACTCAGAACGCACGATTTACGGGCGCAATGATTACTGACTCCACGGTGTGGAGAGTGGTCATTGCTTGACTCTTCAGAACATCTCCGAATATGTCGGAGCTTCGGAAGGTGTTACTGGAAAAAAAAAAAAAAAAAAAATATAATAATAATAATAATAATAATAATAATAATAATAATAATAATAATAATAATAATAATAATAATAATAATAATAATAAAAATAACAATAACAATAACAATAACAATAACAATAACAATAACAATAACAATAACAATAACAATAACAATAACAATAACAATAACAATAACAATAACAATAACAATAACAATAACAATAACAATAACAATAACAATAACAATAGCAATAGCAATAGCAATAGCAATAGCAATAGCAATAGCAATAGCAATAGCAATACCAATACCAATAGCAATAGCAATAGCAATAACAATAACAATAGCAATAGCAATAGCAATAGCAATAGCAATAGCAATAGCAATAGCAATAGCAATAGCAATAGCAATAGCAATAGCAATAGCAATAGCAATAGCAATAGCAATAGCAATAGCAATAGCAATAGCAATAGCAATAGCAATAGCAATAGCAATAGCAATAGCAATAGCAATAGCAATAGCAATAGCAATAGCAATAGCAATAGCAATAGCAATAGCAATAGCAATAGCAATAGCAATAGCAATAGCAATAGCAATAGCAATAGCAATAGCAATAGCAATAGCAATAGCAATAGCAATAGCAATAGCAATAGCAATAGCAATAGCAATAGCAATAGCAATAGCAATAGCAATAGCAATAGCAATAGCAATAGCAATAGCAATAGCAATAGCAATAGCAATAGCAATAGCAATAGCAATAGCAATAGCAATAGCAATAGCAATAACAATAACAATAACAATAACAATAACAATAACAATAACAATAACAATAACAATAACAATAACAATAACAATAACAATAACAATAACAATAACAATAACAATAACAATAACAATAACAATAACAATAACAATAACAATAACAATAACAATAACAATAACAATAACAATAACAATAACAATAACAATAACAATAACAATAACAATAACTAACAATATCAATAACAATAACAATAACAATAACAATAACAATAACAATAACAATAACAATAACAATAACAATAACAATAACAATAACAATAACAATAACAATAACAATAACAATAACAATAACAATAACAATAACAATAACAATAACAATAACAATAACAATAACAATAACAATAACAATAACAATAACAATAACAATAACAATAACAATAACAATAACAATAACAATAACAATAACAATAACAATAACAATAACAATAACAATAACAATAACAATAACAATAACAATAACAATAACAATAACAATAACAATAACAATAACAATAACAATAACAATAACAATAACAATAACAATAACAATAACAATAACAATAACAATAACAATAACAATAACAATAACAATAACAATAACAATAACAATAACAATAACAATAACAATAACAATAACAATAACAATAACAATAACAATAACAATAACAATAACAATAACAATAACAATAACAATAACAATAACAATAACAATAACAATAACAATAACAATAACAATAACAATAACAATAACAATAACAATAACAATAACAATAACAATAACAATAACAATAACAATAACAATAACAATAACAATAACAATAACAATAACAATAACAATAACAATAACAATAACAATAACAATAACAATAACAATAACAATAACAATAACAATAACAATAACAATAACAATAACAATAACAATAACAATAACAATAACAATAACAATAACAATAACAATAACAATAACAATAACAATAACAATAACAATAACAATAACAATAACAATAACAATAACAATAACAATAACAATAACAATAACAATAACAATAACAATAACAATAACAATAACAATAACAATAACAATAACAATAACAATAACAATAACAATAACAATAACAATAACAATAACAATAACAATAACAATAACAATAACAATAACAATAACAATAACAATAACAATAACAATAACAATAACAATAACAATAACAATAACAATAACAATAACAATAACAATAACAATAACAATAACAATAACAATAACAATAACAATAACAATAACAATAACAATAACAATAACAATAACAATAACAATAACAATAACAATAACAATAACAATAACAATAACAATAACAATAACAATAACAATAACAATAACAATAACAATAACAATAACAATAACAATAACAATAACAATAACAATAACAATAACAATAACAATAACAATAACAATAACAATAACAATAACAATAACAATAACAATAACAATAACAATAACAATAACAATAACAATAACAATAACAATAACAATAACAATAACAATAACAATAACAATAACAATAACAATAACAATAACAATAACAATAACAATAACAATAACAATAACAATAACAATAACAATAACAATAACAATAACAATAACAATAACAATAACAATAACAATAACAATAACAATAACAATAACAATAACAATAACAATAACAATAACAATAACAATAACAATAACAATAACAATAACAATAACAATAACAATAACAATAACAATAACAATAACAATAACAATAACAATAACAATAACAATAACAATAACAATAACAATAACAATAACAATAACAATAACAATAACAATAACAATAACAATAACAATAACAATAACAATAACAATAACAATAACAATAACAATAACAATAACAATAACAATAACAATAACAATAACAATAACAATAACAATAACAATAACAATAACAATAACAATAACAATAACAATAACAATAATAATAATAATAATGGGATGGGGGTCATGGGCAAGGTGGTGGGGCCCAACCGGACGGATTGCCCGTTGACGACCAAGGCCATGAAAATGGAAGTTTTGAGTGGACCAATGAGCTAAGGGACGATCTTCTGGTCTGTTATGAAAGCAGCGAGCCCGGGCGAAGAGGATACATGGCGCGGATGTATGCTCGGTGGTGCGACATGCACCCCGAAGGCCGCGCCCTCACCGCACAAAATCTGCGGGATTATGTATCCTACCTTCGTCGCAGAGGCTATGAGAGGCGTCCTCATCTAAGGGTGAACGAAGTGGCTGAAGAGCCACGGAATGATCCCGCAGAGGCGCCGCGCTTCATTCCCCGAGAACAGGACAGCCTGAGCACCCGTCGGGGGTTGCCTTTTATAAAACCCCCGAGGCCCGCAGATCTGGCCCGAGTGGATACTGCGCTCCGTGAGGATCTCCCAGAAGAGGCTGACATCTGGCGCGTCAATTGCGCTGTGTACGAAGCCGCTGAACTGCTGACTCGGGTGGAGAGAGGGCGTGAAAATGCCGTTTCTCCACTGGAGAGAGCACGGCGGCGAGTGCACAAGATGGAGGCTAAGATCCGGTCGGCGAGGCAACACGCGTCCCGTATCCAATGTGTGATGGACTATGTGGAAGCCAATAGGGCTTTCACACCTAAGGTGAGACGCATTGCTACTTCCCTTAGGCGGGTCCATCATACCCTGAATCGGGTGGTGCTGCTCACCATCAAGCAGCATTCTCTCGACAGGATACGGATGCTAGTGGCTGCGAAAAAGTCACTAGTGAGGCGGTCGAGAAGGTTGGAGCAAAATAATTTGTTCCGTGTAAGGCCTTCTCGACTTTTTGAACAGCCTCAGCGTGTTGCGGACAATCCGCCGACTGTAGATCGGGTAGAAGCCTTCTGGAGAGATCTTTATGGCCGCAGGATTCCACTTGATAGAGACACTCCAGCCCTGGCACACTTCGAGGCCTTTTGTCAAAGGCTTCGAGAGCCACAAGAGGTGTGCCCACCGATAACCCCGGATGAAGTTCGGAGATCATTTATTAGATCGAAGAACTTCGCTGCTCCTGGTCCCGATGGGATCAGCAACTTCTGGTGGAAAAAATTCACCAGTGTCCACCGCCATTTGGCCAGAATATTCACGTTCTGGCTAAATGGAGAGCAGCAAATTCCGGCGTGGTTTGTCGAGGGGAGAACCGTGCTTATCCCTAAGAGCGGAGAACCAGCCAAAGAACTACCGTCCAATAACCTGCCTGAATGCGTGTTACAAGGTGTTTACTCGCATCTTGTACGCGCGTGTGCTCCACGCAGTGAACCCGGTTTATCAACGGATGTACGAGCAGCGAGGGTCCAAGAGGGGTGTGGCTGGCTGTAAGGAGAACCTGCTCATCGACAGATGTATTACGCAGGACTCCGTGCAGTACAAGCGAAACCTCTCAATGGCCTGGATAGATTACCGCAAGGCATTTGATATGACATCACATGAGCTAATAATCCACTTGCTCCAATGCCTTGCGGTGGCCGACCCCATAGTGAGATGTATTGAACAACTCATGCCGCTCTGGAGGACCCGCTTTACCATAACATCGGCTAATGCTAGGGTCCAGACAGAGCCGGTTTTGTTCAGGAGGGGAGTGTTCCAGGGAGATTACCTGAGTCCCCTCTTGTTTTGCATCTCACTGCTGCCATTATCCGTTGCACTTCGTCGTACCCGGGGTTACAACTGCGGTACCCCAGGAGACCGGAGGCATAAGGTCACCCATTTGTTCTACATGGATGACCTTAAACTCTATGCCTCCGGTGAGAGGGATTTAAATCAGTCCCTCAGAGTGGTACAGGAGTACACGCAGGCAGTTGGGTACACGCAGGCAGTTGGGATGGAGTTCGGGCTGGACAAATGTGCACTGGTTCATCTCAAGAGAGGACGATGCGGTGCATACGGAGAGGACGCCCAGCTAATAGACGGAAGCATCTTCCACCACCTAGATGCCGGAGAGTCGTACACCTATTTGGGTGTCCCACAGCGGGGCACTCATGAGGTGGCAATGGTGAAAAACGCTCTCCGCGGCAGGTATCGGCACCGCCTCCGACAAATCTGGTCTTCGGAGCTGTCGGGTAAGAACAAGGTGAGTGCCACAAATATGCTTGCCGTTCCGATCCTTCTCTACTCCTTTGGAGTAGTGAAATGGACACAAGAAGAGCTGAGGCAACTCGATGTAGGGACCCGCAAAATGATGCATCTCCATCAGAGTTTGCATCCAAGATCGTCCGTTTCGCGGTTATACTTCCCAAGAAATCGGGGAGGCCGTGGACTCTTGAGTTTGGAGTGTCTCCAGGGCAGAGTGGTTTTGGAGGAAGCCTGTAAAATCATCAGGAGCTCGGATCCCCTTCTCTGCATGGTCCAAGACCATGAAGCAGCAGGGATAGGAGCGTTTGTATATAAGGCAGCGAGAAGAGCAGCCAATGAACTTGGTCTCGTGTTCGATACTGAGCGGGAAAATCCAGACTCTGTCACCGAGTGGGATCCTGCTCAGTTAAAAGCCCAAATTAAAGCTGCAGAGACGCGTCATCTTCTGCAGCTACATAAGGATAAGCCAATGCATGGTCTCTTCTACCGTCATCTAGAGGGGCTTGGCTTATCTGAAAAGCTGACCTTCGCTTTTTTGAGGTCAGCGGGGCTGAACTCTGAGACCGAGGGGTTCATAATGGCTTGCCAAGATGGTGTAATTAACACTCTCGTCTATCGTAGTCGTGTCTTGGGTATCGAGGTTTCTGATACCAGATGCAGGGCCTGCCGCCAGGCGCCGGAGACGCTTATGCATCTCCTGTCGGCCTGTCCGGTATATGCGGCCACAGCGTATATCCAAAGACACGATTCAGCCTTACGGGTGTTGTATTATCATTTACGACACTCGTATGAGATAGACGAGACGCCAGTGCTGCCTTATGCTCCGGGGGATATAGAATCCGTTGTGGGGAATGAGAAGTGCCGAATTTATTGGAACTATTCATTCCCCACCCTCAGGCAAATTCAAGCCAATAAGCCTGATGTAGTCCTCCTCGACCACCAACTTAGGACGATGTTTGTGATTGAGTTCTCGGCTCCCGCAGAGAACAACATCATCTTAAAAGAGAAGGAAAAACGGAGGAAGTATCGAGATCTTCTCTCCGAGCTCCGCAGGCTGTATCCAGACCACTCTGTTAAGATTGTGGTGCTCATTATAGGCGTCCTGGGTGGAATGAGACATACGTTGCTTTCTGACTTAAAGATCATACCGGCTTGCCGAAATTCGGCGGAGATCTTAGCCGGCAGAATGCAGAAGGCAATCGTCCTTGGTTCGCTACGTCTGCTCAGAACGCACGATTTACGGGCGCAATGATTACTGACTCCACGGAGTGGAGAGTGGTCATTGCTCGACTCTTCAGAACATCTCCGAATGTGTCGGAGCTTCGGAAGGTGTTACTGAAAAAAAAAAAAAAAAAAAAAAATAATAATAATAATAATAATATTAATAATAATAATAATAATAATAATACTCGTCGTTGATATAGATAAGAAAAAGGATGGGTCCAAGGACCGAACCTTGAGGGACACCTGCAGTAACAGGTGATAAAGCAGATTCACAATTATTATGACTTACATATTGCTGTCTGTTTGTTAGATAGGAACGGAAAAGTTGGAGCTCCTTGCCTCGAATTCCATAATATTCTAATTTTAAGAGAAGTATATTTATATTAACACAGTCGAAAGCCTTTGAGAGGTCGCACATTATAGCATGTGTAGATGTACCCCTATCCAGGCCCTCGACAATGTCATCTAATATAGCCAGTAATGCTCGAATAGCTGAAAAATCTTTTCTAAACCCAAATTGAGATGGAGATAATATATGTTTACTTTCTAAGTATGAGAGTAACTTCTCTTTAATTAATATTTCAAATATTTTTGAGATTATTGGAACTATAGCAATTGGTCTATAATTATCATAATTATCAATGGGCCCCTTTTTATGTATTGGAAGGATCTTAGTTATTTTAAAACAATCAGGCCAAACCGCCTCATTTAGAAATTTATTAAATAGTTTAGTCAAAGCTATTACAAGGTACTCTAGAGACGTTTTTATTATAGGGCTATTAAGGCCATAGTAGTCAAAACAATTTGTTCTCTTTAATTTTAAAATAGCTTGACGCACATCTGACTCAAGAATGGCTGTTGTAAAAAAAGAAGATAAAGGTGTGGGCATATTTTTCAAAAACATCATGGGATTCAGATTATGGTTCCGAACTGACAATGAAACAACATCAGAAACAGTAGCAAAGAAATTATTAAAATCATCAGGATTAAATGATATGTTCCCCGGTTTTTTATGAGGTCTTTCGGAATTAACAATTTTCCACACAGCTTTACTTCTATTTTCAGCATGACAGATAGTGTTACTGTAATATGCACGTTTGGCCTGTTTTAAAGCACTTCTATAGGTTTTCTTACATTCACAATAAATAATCCAATCAGTTTGAGAACCAGACATATTGTACTGATTTTTATTTTTATTGAGCATTCTCTTCAACATTCTAAGGTCCTTGTTGAACCATTTAACTTTGGACGATAAATGCTTGTTCCTATAAGGAAAATTTTTGTTGACCACTTCCAAATAGTTCTCTAAAAAGGTACTCATTGAATTATTAGCATTCAAGTTGTCAATATGCAATTGATTCCAATTTAAATTTTCTAGATCTTCCACAAATTTATGACAATTTAAAGCATTAATCATGCGAGTGCGATACGTATCCCTGGACAAAACCTTTTGCTTTCCATCTATATGAAGAAACAACGAAAGATGGTCCGCTATATGAGTATCCAAAACCCCCGCAGATAATAAAGCAGGATTAATATTAGTGATAATATTATCTAACTGTGACTTACTATGTAACGTAATTCTAGTAGGTTCATGTATTAAGTGTTGCAAACCATACATAGCAAAAATATCACATATATCATTAACATACTCTGTACCGCCATCAAGGTTCAAATTTATGTCTCCAACAATAATAAAAAATTTAAATTTACTTGAAAAATGATCAATTAGATTACTAATGCAAGATTTAAAAATGGAAAGGTCACCCTTAGAGGATGATCTATAAGCAGTTATCAAAAAACAATTTTCAGAAACTACTTCAGTAGCACAAAACTCTGCATGAAAGGAATAACAAAAGTTTAAAACATTAATATTTCTTAAAAGGATTTTCTTAGAGGAGAATATGGCAACACCACCATGTTTATTCTTTCCTTCACGACAGTAACTCGAAACTAATTGGTAGTTAGGTATAGAAATCAATTTTAAGTAATCATGCTCAAGCCAGTGCTCTGAAACACATAAAATATCATAATGATTTTTAGACAAAAACAAGTGAAGTTCATTAACCTTATTAGATAAACTTTGCACATTGACGTGCAATACAGAGTACTTACAGAAAGAGTTTAAGTTAGATGTTTTCTGACGTTGAAGATTGATTTCTTCCGTTGCTTCGGAGGAATTTCGATGGAAAAAACCGGTTTAGAATCACTCCATTTGGAGCGAAGGTCTTCAAATAATTGCATAAGTGATCTCTATCAGTATCGATGTCCAAATTAGTAACATGATATTGATATTTGCGAATCGATGTTGAAACTGCAGCTGCCTTCAAGGGGCAATGTGAAGAGCTTTTACAATTGCCTACCAGAATACCTCTTGACTTGGTTCTGGGTTTATCCTTTGCATAACTGACTTTATCACTTTCCAAGTTGATGAGTGTATCACAAACATTGTGAGCGTGAGCACTATGAAGAGCATTAGATAATGCTTGTTTACTAACAATGGGACTAGCCGATGAAGAAGCAGAGGTAGTATTATAAGTCAAATTCTTCTTGCGGTTGCCTGTATTTTGAAGCTCTTTATTTGAACATTCAGAAGAGCAATTATTAATAGGTTTAATTTCTTTGAGTAAAACAACCTGATCTGTAAGAGACTTGATCGCAATAGTCTGGTTGGAAATAATTAAGTCTTTTTGACGAATAATCTCCTCTAGATAAGAAATTTTCATTTCAAAAACATTTTCAGCTGTAGCTACGTTATTTTCAAAATTTCGGGCATCACACTTACTAGCCTCTCGTGCATTTTGAACAGGAGGCAGTTCAACGCCACTATCAGAACAACATATTACTGTGTCGTCGTCCAAAAATTTGACATTCTTTAACATTTTTAAGCAACTTTTATGTGAGACTGTGCCACAGCGGGTGCATTTAATGCCAGTACGTGCGGGATTTCTGCATCGTATACAATTTGTTAAGTTATCACTAGTACTGGCACTAGACTCCGTCATAATAACAAATAAAATATCAGATTAAAGTATCAAATTAATCAAATAATAAAATTGACTGTTGGTGGGATAAACTTCTGCCAGCTGACAAAAGGAGCAAAAACCCAAAATAAACAGTTGAATTAATGACTGTATAAACATCCACAATCGTAGAAACTATGTTTTGGATTAAATTTGCTTGGACCAACAATCACACACATACACTGATAGTTAATAAATAAAGTTATTCACTAAGTAACAATTAAAACACTTTAAAACCACAATTTGTAGGACTTAAAATAAGAGCTGAATTTCAAGCCGTAGCACTATTCAACCATAATAATAATAATAATAATAATAACAATAATAATAATGATAATGATAATGATAGTGATAGTGACAGTGACAGTGACAGTGACAGTGACAGTGATAATGATAATGATAATGATAATGATAATAATAATAATAATAATAATAATAATAATAATAATAATAATAATAATAATAATAATAATAATAATAATAATAATAATAATAATTTTTGCATCGAATTATTTGCCCCGTGATATTTCTGATTAAGATAACAATTAGAATTGTACCTTTAGGTTTGCACTCAATAAATGTAACTATTTATCAAGTGTGCCTTGTTTTACTGGACACCGAAAGTCTAACCCCTCCCTCACGACCCTCTGGACATACCGTGTCTTCACTGTAGCCGCCCGAGTAGTGGTGTTTCTGCACTGTAAACAGAAATTGGCGCCCGAGGTTTCTGCCGCCACCGCTCAGGCGTCATAGTGACACTGTGTCGTCTTGCAATCACGACGTAGGTACGTCACAATAATAATATAGTAATGTGAGTATTTGCAATAATTGCTAAAAAGGAGCCATAAATTCACCTAATGGTGCTGTTAATGGTGCTCTTCCTATAGACCCTTAACTAAACTAAGTAAAACTAAAAAAAGAACAATTTTGGGCAAAGATACCTAATATGTGAAGAGAGAAAAAAGAAATACTGGAAGTGATATTATAACTTTATTTAAAAATTCGCGATTAACGATGTAGATACGATGGAGAGGGCAATGATGAAGAACAGCTAGCATGCTTACAGAATATATAAGGATGAAAAAAAATAAATAAATAAAAATGCAACAGGCAGGCGGAAAAATCACACATCCTAAGCAAGCGGAATCTGATTCTCTAAAAGCATTTTTTTACATGAACACTGAAAGTTGGAATTGAATTGGAATTAAAATGGAATGTTCATTTAGATGTGGTATAATATGATGTCGGAATGTAATATTGTAGGAAAACCGCATGCAGACATTCTGCGCTTTCTGAATTAGACGCGAAGACTTTGAGTTGATATAGTTGTTATATACCACGTCTCCAGAAAATGAAATTGATAAAGTTTTGCATAAATTATATTTACTATCCGGTGACATACAATGTTTATAACGGTATAAAACTTTGAGATGACCAAAAGCAATTTTTTATTTTATTTGCTATATGAGCTTGAAACGTTAAACCCGAATTTTTTACCTCGTTAACTATAGGAATTTTTTCACCATTTATACTAATCGAAAATTTTTGTAATTTGGACCTATTTTTTTTTGTACCAACAAGGAGTGCAGAAAACTTTGGAGCATCAATTTTTAAACCGTGATATAGAGAATAATTATTAAACTTTGTAAATCTGAAATAATATTTTGTTTGGCAGCGTCTAAATTATTTGGAGAAACCGCTATAGATAACTGAGAGTCATCAGCATACTGTTGTAAGTTCAATAGCTGTACTCATATCTGCAACATAAATAGTGAATAGTAAGGGTCCAAGAATGGAGCATGGAACATTGGAATATACTATGTTGCTTGAATAACATTACCATTTGACAAACGTACTTGTTGAACTCGGTGGCTTAAATAGGATTTGAAGAAATTAATGGCTTTTGTAGAAAACCCATAGTAATGGAACTTTGATAATAATAATGAATGGTTTAATGTATCAAAGGCCTTGCTAAAATCTAGAAATGCTAGACATGTGCATTTATTATCGTCTATATGAGAGCAAACCATTTCGGTTAGATTAATAAGTGATGTGGAGGTACTATGATTTTTGCGAAATCCGGATTGAGTAGAAGGCATCATTTTATTTTGGCATAAATAACTATATATTTGATCATATATATATTTTTCAAGGATTTTAGATATTGTAGGTAATATACTGATGGGTCGAAAATCATTTTTTTTTGGATTAGACATTTTTGCAAGTGGCTTCACGATCGCCATTTTCCATAACTGTGGAAAAATACCTTCTATGAGACATGTGTTTATAATATTTACTAATGGATGAAGATGAAAATGGGACTCCTTTTTGGCCCTAGGATTTTTTTCAGACCACAGATGCTCACTATGAGTATTAAACACTCCTGTTCGAGTGAAGGTCGTTACGTCGCTTAGAAAATTTGGATTTTCATTTTGTCTTTCTTCCAGCAATTGACAAAAATCTGTTCGGATCTCGTAATCATTTGGTATTAACTCTTGCACTTTTGTATAATGATATAGGTGCAACTGTTGCTCTTTTAAAATTTCCCACCTACCACACACGGACATATTTGCTCTTTGCAATAATGTTCTGATCAGTCTTTATAGTTCTCGGTCGTCCCGAATTTACTTTTTTTTGGCTTAAACGAGCCTGTCTTCCGGCATCGTCTTTCAACAGCGAAAAATGTATTTCTATGTGGTAATCTGCGACCAAGAAGTTTTTCCGAGTATCGCTTTAAGCAGCAGAACTGATCCCTAAATGTTCGCCTAAAGTCAGCAACATATCGGTATATTTAGAGTTTGAATAATTATTAACGTTATTCATACCGTAGCAAGTAGAAATTTCTTATTAGACGAATTAAAATAAATAATTGTTCTGATAATTCGTATATCACGTTCATTTTACATATTTGATACAAGCCTACTTGAAATAAAAAACAACAATTTGGGATACTAGCTGCTTGACTTAGGCGCACTAATTTTAGTACTTATTACAAGAGCACTTTTTTGTTTAGAATAAAATTTGCCGTAACAGCAAGTGACGGGGCAAAGAGGCAAAAAGATTAACGTCAAAGAAGTTGGAACCTAAAATATTCCCGCGTACTATAGTGAAAGCTTTGTATGATATAGCCAAAAATTAATAACACCAGAGCATTTAGCATCCTAGAAACCCCACATAACAAAATGAACTATTCTGTCAAATTTTGTAGAAGATAGGACCGAAACTAGATTCTATAAAAATATGATCAACGCCCTGTATCTGGAAACCGAAAACGATACGTCCAGAGTTGATAGGAACAAATTGTAATATTTTTTGAAGATCTATCAAGCCCTGAATTCATGCTAGTGTTTTTCAGAATATCCTGTGTACAGAGTGAGTCAGTCATAATGTCATTAATTTTAACCACGTATTCGGAAGACCTAATAAAGGCAGAAAATTGAAAAAATAGATTTACTCGAGCTTTAAAAAAATAATCAAATCACCCTATAAAAATGTCAAAGGAAACATCGTTGCCACATCAGGATTATATCGTCTAACACTTCGGCGTGTTATTCAAATTTACCACCATTTAGTCGCACTTTCTGCATTTCCTGCATTTCTTTCCCCTCAAATTTGGAGATCACACCACACATTTAGAGGGGAGATGGAGACAATACTACAAGTAGTAGTTTGTTTATTTCGGTCTCGTGTATTGGTCGTTAATTCACAAATAATTTTTCGAATTTCGAATATGCGGAAATGGTAGATCTATACGGAGAATGTTTACTAAATGCGAATGCCGCAGCTATGGAATATCGGAGACGTTTCTCTAACAGACGACATTTTTCAGGAGCGCGAACTTTTGTGCAAGTCTTCGCGATATGGGTTCTGTAAAACCGCGTCGGGAACTTACGGGACATCGGCAAAATGACTTAAATGAAGCTGTTTTAAATTTAGTTGAGGAGCAGCCTACTATTTCTACAATAACCATGTCAAGGCGATTGGAGATATCTCAAAGCAAGGTCTGCACAATATTACGAGAAAACTCACTGAACCCGTATCATTTTCAGAAAGTTCAAGCTTTAGAACTTGCTGATTTCCCCAACAGTCATGAATTTTGCAATTGGCTTCAAAATTCTAGCTACCCTAATTTTATTAAAAAAGTGCTATGGACAGATGAGTGCAGCTTTACTCGAACAGGTTAGTACCATACTACTTAAAAATCAATAAATTTTTAGGCTAGATGTACGTAACTATAAACTGAATCATTAATTGTACTTACGAGTAATGCTAAAAATTCATATTCAATTGTAAGACGTAGTGAAAACGTAATATCAAAACTGTAATAACGTAACATTCGAAAACATTTATTTATTATCTACATTTGTTTTTATTAACAAATAAATCAATATTTAAGGAAAATTCAATCATGTATCTAGATAAAAAAAAGTTAGTTTTACTCCTTGTCAGTACAGTACAAAAACTAGGTAACTAAGTTATCGATCTACTAAAATGGTAAGTCAAGATCCAGTCTCGATAACTTTTGTGAGCCTCAGATCAGAAGTGTGCGGTTTCGGTCTTGGACAGTTATTTGTCGACAACACGAGAGTTTTTAATTACTTAGTATTTAAACACGAAGCACTTTTCAGCTTCTCTTAACAATTTACCCATTGGGTATAGGTTTCTTTATGGAATGTACCTAAATGGTTTATTAATAGATACTTCGGAGTTTTGTAATTTCAATGTTAAATATTTTTATTTTCGGTCGGATGAAAATCAACACGCTACTCGTTGGGTAGCTTTCAGAGGCGATTTGATGTTAACGTAGGGGCAGGAGTGTACGGGGATCGTTTCATTGGACCATAATTTCTTCCGGAAAACCTGAATGGAAAGCGTTACTTGCAATTTTTAATAAAATTATTTGATAAGTATTATTTGATTTCATTGGATATTAACATTTTGAATTATTATTGGCTGAACTGAGCAAGAAAAAATATGAGAGCCTAAAATAGTCAGTACCGTTTATTTATGATGTTTAATACCTAGATAGGTTCAAAGAAAATATTTCAATTTGGCAACCTCGCATCAAGTCGACATCGAGTTGATCTGTGAGCTGTAAACGACCAAGGCTGTGAGCGGTCAGTGACAGTGACAGTCTGAAAAGGGGGTTTAAATAATGATTTGAAAATATTTTTTTTTCGGTGTAAATATGCATTTAGATTTTTTTTAATCGCGTATTCGTATTATACTCATTATTCCTCTTAAAATTAATGACATTATGACTGACTCACCCTGTATTAAAAGGAATCTAGTTATTTATTGTTTTCTTTCCAAATATTAATGGTTCTATACAGGAATTTGAGAGTAGATTATTTAAGCTATTTCAGTAGGGGTCCTTCACACACACACACACATATATATATATACAGGGTGAATCTTAAATAAGTACAAATATTTTAACTGCTGGTGTAGTTCGTCATTTAAATCAGTCTAGTGAAAGCCATTTTTAAAAATTTCTAATATTTACGGAGATATTAATTTTTTTAAAATATACCCACATTTTGAGGACCGCTGGCTGATTTTTCATCCAACAACGTAATGAAACATATGATTTGTTGCGAGGTTGCCATATCTCCTCCAATATAAATATTACGTTTCCTTTAACGTAATAGTTCTATTTTAAAAATACTTGTTTTAAGCATAAGTACAGTAAAATTGGGTATGTAGTATGATACGCAGCAATATTAACATAAATTTTAACATCTGAACTAACCTTACTATACTTCAACGATTAAAAATGAATTTCCGCAAGTTCAATACTACCGTAAAATATTTAGGAAGATATTACGTGATATTACTATGTCCAATGTTCAAAAATTATACATAAACGTGCACACAAGCTTACCTGTTTGTTAAAAAATTAACTATTTAATCAGTAATCCACATTTCACAAGTTAAATGTCATTGTACACTGTTAGAAAGGGACACAAAACACAATTTCCTTAAGTTATTTTATGAAGAATAACGAAAAACTATGCACGCGTTTTTTATTTAAAATGGAAAAAATGTCAACTTTTAGCAAATTTTATTGCTATTTTCATGCATTATGTGGGGTTAACAAGTTTGACTTGGGCTTCCGATAATCTGTCATGACAGTCAATGACAGTTTGATAATAAAAAATAATATAAAATGTTACACTTGACAAAATTCGCTAAAAGTTGAGATTTTTTCTTCCTTGAAGCAAAGACATTTGTGTAATACTGGCAACACTGTGAACCACACGTTCAGTCTGCAGCACTATGACTCATAAAAGTATGAAGGGTCGGTCTAGGCCAGCGGTCCTCAACAAGTTTTCTACTGAAAAATTACGAAATTTATTTAAAATTTCACTTTTTTATTTCTGATTTTTTTGTAAAAAAACTATTAATTATGTGTTCTACACACAAAACTATACTGCTGGTTAAAATATTTGTACTTATTTAAGATTCACCCTGTATATATATATATATATATATATATATATATATATACCGGGTGTTCCCTCTAAGACTTTCAGTGCCAATATCTCAGAAACCATCATAGCCAGTGTGACAAAATTTGGTATACAGACAGACACTAGATGGCATGTAGAATTCGATAATGGCATTAGTTTTTATACAGGGTGTTGTTTAGTTTTGCAGAAAATGGATTTAATTTCGATTTTTTGGTAGTCAACCTCGGCAAAATTTGTATTTAAATTGAAATATCTTTAATTATGAACACATTCTGATAAAAAAAGTCAGAAAAAATTTTTGTCTTGTCATAAAAAAACTCCTATGAAAAGTCCCCAAATTTCATTGTTTTGTCATACCAAATGTGAATAGCCATGAATCCAATATACACACACGCAACTACCGCATGGATAGACGTCAAAACGTAAAGTGACAGAAACTGTCAAAGCAAGTATGAGTATTTTTGTAGAAATTTTATTATAAATACGTAATACCACGAGGTACCTACATTGAATGTGCGTACGTATTTGCAATAATGGTGGTGGTTTGTTAAAAGAAAATGGAAGTTTGAGCAACCTTGCCTGTAATGAATACCCAGAACACAGAAAATTATGAAACATTATTATTATTTTTCACCATATCACTCTCAAACTAATAAATTACGTGCAAACATTAACAGCTGTAAAAAAAATATAATATTGTGGGAAATCATAAAAGCAATAGGGGACGATCCCTAAATCAGAAAGCAGAATTTATGAACATCCTCTCTCTTAGTTTGACTTGAAGCGCGCTGCGAGCTATCCACAATCTAAACTTGTGGTTACTTAACCTAGAATTAGGAATAATAATAACGTGCCGGCAACAAGTGGTAGAAAGGCTTTAAACTCTAGAAACAATCATAAATAATGATTTAATGGGTTCCTTGAGTGAATGCTTCAGTTCCAGTAGCAGAAATAAAAATTCACCTGCTTCAAAAACGATTCCACATTTATTAAATCTGAGTAGAATTTGGAGACCTATTCCTACACAAATTAAGTACATTCGTACAATAAAAGATGATAACATAAGGTATTTAAGTACAACCCAACGATTAATGGTAGCTTGCCTAAGGAAAGCTATAAGAGGTAAGTACAAAGCAAGAATGTCAATGTTGTAGGTAATTGCAACTTGCATATTGCTATTGACCTTTTGAACTGTAGGGTTATATTTATAAAAAACTGCTCATTTACCCATATACTAGAATTATTTTTACTTAATTGCTTTCAGATGGAGAAGTTATTGGGAAATTTCTGGCTTACTTTCAAGAGCAGGGATGAGAAGGTATTTTCCAATATTTGTAGAACAGATAGAACAAACGTAAAAATATCCACAAAAATGTTATATCACCAGCATATCTTCAATAAATATGAAAACAAAGTACTCTTATGGAAAAAGGTTGACATACACAGTTACGTTATTCATTGGTTAAAAGATTCAATAAGATACTGAAGAAGCCAGATGCCAAGATTAGTTAATATTCGTACGACAGATAGATGAGAGACGAGGAAAATTTTCCTAGAAAACATTAGACTTTACGTTTTGCCATAAATAAGGACATACCTAACTTTCTGTACTTGGTTTAATTATTTAATGAAATTAAAGTGCATGGAATGTGTAAGTTAACGAGTGAAATAAATAAAAAATGTAAATAACGCAAGTATGACGGAAATTAAAGTATATTAAATTATTATTGTTTGTATTTATTATACACTACAGCAAATATTCCTTGTGTTTAATAATTCTATAACAAAATTAGCATGTCTAAAACATAAATATCAGTGAGAACTGTTAATATTCAGTTCTTAAATAAGGTAGGTATAACTTTAAGCATGAAATGATAGATAATAATATAAAAAACTCACTTTGAAAAGTATTCTACAAGGAACACATTTTCAAGACTAAATGAATGATTTTTTGTATTTTATTTTAGTTATTATTCAGTTGTAATCAGCATAAATCTGTTTTCGTTTTCAAAATAGTAGTAAAATATTAAACGTTTGTCAAACTTGAGAGTTTTTCGAAACGTCAATATTACGGAAGTGAGGGATAGTGATGTGATTTTTGTTATTTTTTACTTATCTGCTTTTTTCAGTGTGAGATTTTTTGGTTAGGCAAACTTAGTTTCAAAAATAACCCTTGACTGTTCCGTTTGGCGCAAGGGCTTATTTAATTAATTTTTATTATTTTTCAGAAGTGTGGCAAAAACCCAATAAAACTAAAGAAAAATTAAAATTTGTATTTGCCTTTTTTTATTCTACCTCAATTATTAGACGCAGATGCTTAAGAAATAATGAATACTTAAAGATGAAGGGTCAAGTTAATCAAATTAGCCACTAATGAAAAAAATAAACCACTGTAGGTACGTATTACTTTTTAATTGAAATTATGCTGATTACAACTGAATAATAACTAAAATAAAATACAAAAAATCATTCATTTAGTCTTGAAAATGTGTTCCTTGTAGAATACTTTTCAAAGTGAGTTTTTTATATTATTATCTATCATTTCATGCTTAAAGTTATACCTACTTTATTTAAGAACTGAATATTAACAGTTCTCACTGATATTTATGTTTTAGACATGCTAATTTTGTTATAGAATTATTAAACACAAGGAATATTTGCTGTAGTGTACAATAAATACAAACAATAACAATTTAATATACTTTAATTTCCGTCATACTTGCGTTATTTACATTTTTTATTTATTTCACTCGTTAACTTACACATTCCATGCACTTTAATTTCATTAAATAATTAAACCAAGTACAGAAAGTTAGGTATGTCCTTATTTATGGCAAAACGTAAAGTCTAATGTTTTCTAGCAAAATTTTCCTCGTCTCTCATCTATCTGTCGTACGAATATTAACTAATCTTGGCATCTGGCTTCTTCAGTATCTTATAGAATCTTTTAACCAATGAATAACGTAACTGTGTATGTCAACCTTTTTCCATAAGAGTACTTTGTTTTCATAGCTATTGAAGATATGCTGGTGATATATCATTTTTGTGGATATTTTTACGTTTGTTCTTTCTGTTCTACAAATATTGGAAAATACCTTCTCATCCCTGCTCTTGAAAGTAAGCCAGAAATTTCCCAATAACTTCTCCATCTGAAAGCAATTAAGTAAAAATAATTCTATTATATGGGTAAATGAGCAGTTTTTTATAAATATAACCCTACAGTTCAAAAGGTCAAAAGCAATATGCAAGTTGCAATTACCTACAACATTGACATTCTTGCTTTGTACTTACCTCTTATCGTTTTCCTTAGGCAAGCTACCATTAATCGTTGGGTTGTACTTAAATACCTTATGTTATCATCTTTTATTGTATGAATGTACTTAATTTGTGTAGGAATAGGTCTCCAAATTCTACTCAGATTTGATAAATGTGGAATCGTTTTTGAAGCAGGTGAATTTTTATTTCTGCTACTGGAACTGAAGCATTCACTCAAGGAACCCATTAAATCATTATTTATGATTGTTTCTAGAGTTTAAAGCCTTTCTACCACTTGTTGCCGGCACGTTATTATTATTCCTAATTCTAGGTTAAGTAACCACAAGTTTAGATTGTGGATAGCTCGCAGCGCGCTTCAAGTCGAACTAAGAGAGAGGATGTTCATAAATTCTGCTTTCTGATTTAGGGATCGTCCCCTATTGCTTTTATGATTTCCCACAATATTATATTTTTTTTACAGCTGTTAATGTTTGCACGTAATTTATTAGTTTGAGAGTGATATGGTGAAAAATAATAATAATGTTTCATAATTTTCTGTGTTCTGGGTATTCATTACAGGCAAGGTTGCTCAAACTTCCATTTTCTTTTAACAAACCACCACCATTATTGCAAATACGTACGCACATTCAATGTAGGTACCTCGTGGTATTACGGATTTATAATAAAATTTCTACAAAAATACTCATACTTGCTTTGACAGTTTCTGTCACTTTACGTTTTGACGTCTATTCATGCGGTAGTTGCGTGTGTGTAAATTGGACTCGTGGCTATTCACATTTGGCATGACAAAACAATGAGTTTTTTTATGACAAGACAAAAATTTTTCGTGACTTTTTTATCAGAATGTGTTCATAATTAAAGATATTTCAATTTAAATACAAAATTTGCCGAGGTTGACTACCAAAAAATAGAAATTAAATCCATTTTCTGCAAAACTGAACAACACCCTGTATAAAAACTAATGCCATTATCGAATTCTACACGCCATCTAGTGTCTGTATACCAAATTTCGTCACACTGGCTATGATGGTTTCTGAGATATTGGCACTGAAAGTCTTAGAGGGAACACCCGGTATATATATATATATATATATATATATTAAGTATCTCTCTTACTTATATATATATATATATATATATATATATATATATATATATATATATATATATATATATATATATATATATATATATATATATATATATTAAGTATCTCTCGAGGGGATACAACCTCTTAAAAGAGTCTGAAAAATGTTTTATTTCATTTTTTCCGAACTGTTCGAAATTAAAGCTGATATTTGGCACTATATTTAGGCTCTTCTAAATAAGACGTTGAAATGAGAATCCACTAGATATTGATATGCTAAATCAGATATTGGATAGGGCACTATGTGTGCGTCCTGACCTTCATTTTTTTAATCAAAACCTGCATTATCAAAAAATTGAAAATGGCGAAAAAGTTTCTAAATTCCATAGCCGTTCAAAACAGTTTTTTTTTAATTGAAAAAATTTGTTAAAAAAATCTAATAAAAAATGTAAAGGGTAGTTAATTTCAACGTTTTATAATAAGACGAGGACTATTAAAAATACTCGCCTAGCAGAAACCTCATCAACCTCGTGCCAAATATCAGTTCTTAATTTCAAATTGTTTGGTAAAAAAAATGAAACTATATTTTTCACACTCTTTTAGGGAGCCGTAACTCATCCAGGGGCGCTTAAAGAAAAAAATAATTGTAAGGAGCTATATTAAACTAAAATAGTTTTAAATAATCTACCTTCAAATTTATTGCACATAACTTGGGACCACCCTGTAAAATATATTATTTTATAATATAAAAGCAAAAATATCTTAAATCTACGGTGTTTCTTCATACCATAAATAAATAATTTAGAGTGAGAAATATTAGAGGTTAACTTGTACATTGGTGATTTGCAATTTTGTAATATCGTAATACATGGTGTATTGGAAAAGTTACCATAAATTCAGAAAATGAAAATTACCAATAATAAAAAATATTTCTCTATCAATGAGGTATTCAAAAATGAATTTTTACCATTAAATTTTGGCTTTTTCAAAATATAATATATTTAATTTTGGAACCGATAAATATCTGGGGGTGAAATACATCATTGTTGTTAGCTTTTTGTTTATATGTTAGATGTCACTAACTACAACTTATGACAATTTTTTGGTTTCTATGGTGTATGTTTAATACTGTACAAAAAAACCTTTTTGCGTATAAAAAATGTACTCCTACTGAAATATCTAAATCTAAATTATCTTTGAGTCCTTGCCTTAGTAACAGCAATAGGTCTATGAAACCCTGAATTTACGATATTTTTGCCAGACTGTATAAAATTAATAAAAAATATTTTTCAGGAATACCAGACCCTAACAAGCTTTTACTGGGCAAACGAAAATATAGTAAGTATTTAGAGATAATATAGTGGGTGTTATGAGATTCTTTGGGTTATTTTATCACAAATCCTTAGTTATGGTAAAGTTATTGATTGCCATTAATGTTTTTGAAATATATCACATTTTTTCAATTATTTCTGTAATTGTTTATTCATGAGCGTATAGAGAAAAAGTTTCAAATATCGGAGACATCCTGCATATAAAGTGTGCTCAAACTTGATCCGTAACACCTTTGTAACATTTGGCTGGACAGTGCGATTTGAGTGAAATAATTTTTGCTTGTAGTACACTCCTAGATGTACTTAGCGAACATATTACGCACACCATATATATTAATACTTTTCTTCAAATACATTTTTCCTAAACCATATTAGTAGTTCTAGTATCGATTAAAATGCTAAAAATTCATATTTTGTAAAATTATTAATAAAGATAATTAATGAAATGTAGGCTTTTAGGGTTGTAGCGGTCAACGATCTACCTCGATTCTCCCTACAATTTACAACATTTGCCGTATTAAGGCATCAAACATATAAACGGTAATAAGAACAATATAGTAAACCTCAGATTACACCTTAAACTGGATTAACAACGACAAGGGTTTTAAAGCTACTTTGTCCAATTTACCATAAAAGAAATCGATATTGTGATTTTTAAAAAAAATATGCTTGAAAAAATTAATAGTACGTCATTGTACAAACAACATCGTTGCTCATTTGACAGTTAAAGTTGGCAGGTTAAAATTATGGAAACACCCGAGGTAACTGGCCACTGGCGTGCGTACCGTAAAACTCCGAATGTGCAGAATACTAAATTTATACAAATAAGTTACTGTTTCTATGGCTTAAACCGTTAAATTCAAATTGTCAATACATAACAAAAATAAGTATATTAAAAAACCAAAATACTGTATATACCGGGTGTTCCCTCTAAGACTTTCAGTGCGAATATCTCAGAAACCATCATAGCCAGTGCGACGAAATTTGGTATACAGACACTAGATGGCGCGTAGAATCTGATGATAACATCAATTTTTATACAGGGTGTTCCATTTTCCAAGAAATCGATTTAATTTTGATTTTTTGGTTGTCAGCCCTGCTAAAACTTATGTTTAAATTGAAATATACTTAATTATGAACACATTCTGATAAATAAACATTCAAAAATTTCAAAATTTAACATAAAAAAAAGCCTCCAAAAAGTACCCAAATTTCATTGTTTTGTCATGTAAAATGTGTATAGCCTTGAGCCAGACTTACACAGAAGAAACTAACATCGGTGAACGTCAAAACTATGAATTGTCAAATATTAATGGCATGAAGTATTTTATTTTACATTAATAACGCTAAATAATGGATTTAATGCAATTTACGTATGCACAATGGTGTTATTGAGACTTGTCGATAAAAATTTAGACTTGAGTTAAGGCATTTGGAGCATTGTGGTCGCCGTGTCGGCGCAGTCTACCGCTACAGCTAGAGTTACAACGTGAAGATTGTGTAAAATATCTGAAATTTTTTAAATTATTCCATTATAATGTAATAAAACTTCAGTAAATTGTTTTTTTATGTTATTACAGTGTACAATAATAATTAGGTACACGTATTTTTTATGACAAAATAATTTACAAAATTGTGTAAGTACCTAAAGAATATCCCTGTTTTCCAACTGCTGTAATACTTATTGATTACTTATTTAGCAACAAATAAATTCAAACAAAACCATTTCTAAAACTTTTAATTATAATGTGAACGTGTTTGTCGTTGAAAGTCAGATCTGAACCTACCCTAGCCCCACCAAAAGAAAATATTACGAAAGCATAACCTAGAAATGATTGATTCTTGTATCCACATATTTCAGCACTTTACTTATGTAGTTATGTTTAAGAACAACTCTACATCTGTAAAATAGTAAACAATGAACTACAATTTCTGTATTTCATGATACAGAACTGAAATAAAGCAACTGGTTTTTGCTAGGAAGAATCACCTGCAAATGTACTATATCCAGTAGGTAGGTACCTATCAAATAGTCGTTTAGAGCTAGATAATAATTTGTAATTATTGTTTTTATCTTTCAGTTATGTGTGTGCAGTGCCACAAATTACATTAAAACAGACACCAGAAAGAATAAGCGAAAAATATTACGGACATTTTCTTGGAAATAATTCTAAACATGGAATGATGGATAATATTATAAACAAGTCTGTAACTCACATTCATTGAAGAGTATTCTATAAGACATTAAATTCAGTTGTCTGTCGTGGGTTTTAAAATTTCTAAACGAATAAAATTAAGAAAAATAAACTAATTTCATAATTCTATGTACAGTATGAAAACATCTTGTTAGAATATCTTTAAGATGTTGAAAGCTAACTGTTGTTACAACATATACACAACATAACGTAATAAGGTAGGTATTGAACGATGAAACGGCAAGATTTGTTTCTAATCGTACATGCATGTACATTTCTCCGTAGAAAATGTCCGTAATATTTTTCGCTTATTCTTTCTGGTGTCTGTTTTAATGTAATTTGTGGCACTGCACACACATAACTGAAAGATAAAAACAATAATTACAAATTATTATCTAGCTTTAAACGACTATTTGATAGGTACCTACCTACTGGGTATAGTACATTTGCAGGTAATTCTTCCTAGCAAAAACCAGTTGCTTTATTTCAGTTCTGTATCATGAAATACAGAAATTGTAGTTCATTGTTTACTATTTTACAGATGTAGAGTTGTTCTTAAACATAACTACATAAGTAAAGTGCTGAAATATGTGGATACAAGAATCAATCATTTCTAGGTTATGCTTTCGTAATATTTTCTTTTGGTGGGGCTAGGGTAGGTTCAGATCTGACTTTCAACGACAAACACGTTCACATTATAATTAAAAGTTTTAGAAATGGTTTTGTTTGAATTTATTTGTTGCTAAATAAGTAATCAATAAGTATTACAGCAGTTGGAAAACAGGGATATTCTTTAGGTACTTACACAATTTTGTAAATTATTTTGTCATAAAAAATACGTGTACCTAATTATTATTGTACACTGTAGTAACATAAAAAACAATTTACTGAAGTTTTATTACATTATAATGGAATAATTTAAAAATTTTCACAGATATTTTACACAATCTTCACGTTGTAACTCTAGCTGTAGCGGTAGACTGCGCCGGCACGGCGACCACAATGCTCCAAATGCCTTAACTCAAGTCTAAATTTTTATCGACAAGTCTCAATAACACCATTGTGCATACGTAAATTGCATTAAATCCATTGTTTAGCGTTATTAATGTAAAATAAAATACTTCATGCCATTAATATTTGACAATTCATAGTTTTGACGTTCACCGATGTTAGTTTCTTCTGTGTAAGTCTGGCTCAAGGCTATACACATTTTACATGACAAAACAATGAAATTTGGGTACTTTTTGGAGGCGTTTTTTTATGTTAAATTTTGAAATTTTTGAATGTTTATTTATCAGAATGTGTTCATAATTAAGTATATTTCAATTTAAACATAAGTTTTAGCAGGGCTGACAACCAAAAAATCAAAATTAAATCGATTTCTTGGAAAATAGAACACCCTGTATAAAAATTGATTTTATCATCAGATTCTACGCGCCATCTAGTGTCTGTATACCAAATTTCGTCGCACTGGCTATGATGGTTTCTGAGATATTCGCACTGAAAGTCTTAGAGGGAACACCCGGTATTGGACACCTATCCCAAAGTACATTCACTATCACAAAAGAAACATCTGAAATAGTACAAGAGATTTACTAGTAGTTCGAGTGAAATATAGAAATTATCTTGCTATTATGTTGCCGTGTCAAATGTCACGATAAATTAATCTTAAGTTTAGCATGGAATCTTTCTAATAACAAGGCAAATCATTTTAAAGAGGTATTATTTTGAAATTTGGTAAGTGGCCTCTTTAACAATTTCGACTGTTCTTAGCAATGATATACGGTAAGTAAATAATTATTCTCTAAGTAAGAAATCGCTCTCAATCTCCTAACGATGAGATATCTTTTTGATATTTAATGTGTGGCCTTCATAACAAATTAGAATTTCGACAATACCAATATAAATCCCTTCATAAAGGTCTAAGGCAAGTAAATCATTTTCCTCTAGGTAAGAAATCGCTATCAAACTTCCCCACGGTGAGATATCATTTTTAAATTTGGTGTGAGGTCACCTTGGTAACTTAGAAATTTGACAGTACCAATATAAATCCCTTCGTAAGGTTATACGGTTGTAACGATTTACAAATTTGAGGAATACAAAATACAGCTCGGTGTATGTTTGGTTTCCTATGATTATTCTGTTAAAACAGAATATTGACATTATTTAAGAATTAATACAGACAAATAAAATAACAACTTTAGAGGCACTAATTTTTATTACAATTTTCCATACTTCTTACAGTGCATATTTTATATAACACATCGTACCACTTAAACTAGTCGATCAATCCTTCATTACGTTAAGTATATGCACCCTTGCCTTGAAGCGACTAATATGTTAGTTTACCCTAGGTGTTGTGACATGTCCTTCTAACCATAATTGTGTAAGCACTTTTACTTACCCTGGGGCCCCTGGTTGTATCTGTTGTCACTGGTAGTCTTAGTATCACTGGTAGCGTTGTAATGCCCTAGTTAAGTTTTATTTTCCGTAGCAGCATTGGTATAGCTGCTACTGTTACCATTTGTTTAACGTTGATATTATTATTAGTAGGAAACGTCCCTAGTTTTAGAATCCTTAGGTAGTAGTTTGTCTAGCTAAAAGATAAACGAAAGATATTCCTAGGTTAGGTTCCTTATTGATTTAGTTAAATGTTAAGAGAATGTTGTAGAATTTACCGTGTAGCGTGGTTGCACTGCGTGGTCTACGAGCTGTGAGAATTTCTGACATCTTATTTAATTTGCTTGAAAGATGAGATATTGGCATTGTTTATTTTTATTTTGGCAACTGTTAACAGCTGAGTTTAGAGTGGATTTAGTGGCATTCGTTTTATCAGATTCTCACCAGAACTAGTGACTTTTTCAAAATTTCGCGCATATTTGTGACTTCTTGTAAAGACAGGGAGTGGGGATTTCCGCTGAAGGGCGAAGATTGCCATTTTGTCTTAAGAAGATGGACCTATTAAAAAGTGCACGGTCGGTTTATATTAATTGGTAATACCTGATTACATCTGAGGTAAGCTTTTACGTTTATTAACTTGTTTAACTGGAATCGATATTCCAGGTGTTATCCAGAGATTATATTAACCAAAGATCTTGCTGCCAGGGAATGCGGTTTCCTATATTTTTGTGAGACCTACGTGGGCGTTAAAGCAATCTGCTTTACCAAAGTACCCTCAAGCCAGAGATGCTTACCCAAAACTTTCAAGCTGTCTGCCCATGCCTGCCAAAGTAATTTCAATAATTGAACCCCAACTACGGGGACCCAGTTAAGTTCCCACTACTGCCCGTACTCTCATTTTCCCCAAGAGTGAAGCATAATTTATAAGGCTGGTTTCCTCTAAGTCACTATCACAGTTCCTGGATCTACAGGTGGTACAGATATGCAGCTACTTACAACCACCAAGGTGCGGAATTCCTGTTCCTTCCTTGTCGCCTCTCCACAGCTAGGCCATGTCACCATCATAATTGCACCTCCGACGTACATCAATTAGCCTCTCCCCGAAGCCGTCACCTCAGCGTGATGGGTCACGCTAACACAGGTTTTTTTATTTGTTATGAATTTTTACATTTTAAGCAGTATTACAGACCACTCATTTAATTTCACATATTGAGCAAGCTTGAATATACATCGAGTAGCGATATTTCTTGGTATACTAATTTTATGTAAACTCACTAAACAGCTGTTTTAAAAGTATCCCATTCTATTTTGCATGACATAACTGAGAGTCATAAGCCTATTTAACTAAGGAGTTATCTGAATACTGCATACCTCATTTCGAGCGTCAATGTAATGACCTATATATTTTTTAACTCATATTAGTAATTTTTTTTTTGATCATCAATTTCACTTAAAATTATATGCATTTAAATTTTAAGACCATATCGACCTATCGTGAAGTGGAGATGAAAATTTTTTTTAGGCAATCCTAAATCTATTGCATTTTTTTTGTACCGATTGTTTATATCGTTTGTTTATGCTGCTTGCACTCATATAGTGCTGATAATGTTGTAACGTTAGTGTTTTACTCTCGCAATTGCTCATATATATATTTTCTTAATCTTAAATTTAATACTTGCTTAATTATTGTAAGCTACTTCCACTAATTTTGAATATTCTTATTTGTATTTTGAACCAGAAAGCCGAAGCAGAAATTGTAGAATTCACCCCCAGCCATGACCTAAAGAGCAACCGGGACAGTAACCTAACCTAATTTCTCTTTTGAACTTTAGGAGAGGTTACATGAATACCGCCCAACTTATGGGGCTGTTACAATAAATGTCTGCCAAATTCATAGATTGTTAACTTTGTAAAATCTTGAAATTTTTTTGTTCATTTCGCGTAGCTTGCTCTTGCAGTCGATGCTTTAATAAAATATTTTGGACTTAGGTAGTGTGTTTTATTTTTATCTTAGCCGGTGCATTTAATATAGAGCTACTTTTTTCCCTTTTCTTTATTTTCCAATCCTTGAGATTACACAGAACGAAGACTTTATAGAAAATATTATCAGCATTTTTTTGTTTCTTAACATACTTGTCGCTTAGTGGCAAGATAGCTAGGCATTTTGTATTAATTAAATACTTCTTATTTTTTATTAGTCATTTGAAAACATTTTGCGATTGCATACATTCTACAGGGCGGAACAAATAATTTGGAACACGGTTTGGCAGAGCAATTATAGACATTGATTAATTGTACACGAGGATGTACGTTTATTAATTATACAGGGTGAATCTGTATTTTAGGGTAATTGATTTATACGGGGTGGTTTAATATTTAGTGTACGGATGTGGTTTGATATAACATAGAAGTTTGAATATGTGGAACAATTGCACATAAGAGTTGCATTTGATCACTGTATGTCAGATAGATTTGCTTAAAGCTTTAGTACTTATAGAGATAGTGTTAGCCTCATTTTTTTACTGTTGTATACAGGCTGGATATAATTAACTGTTCATATTGCCAGCTACAGTTGTAATTAAATTCGGTTGGTTCATTTAAACTTCTTTGCATACCATACAGGGTGTATAAATGTTACGCGGAGTTACAGTTTTCTTTTAAAATTATTAGTATAGTTGAGCTCCGGGTTTGAAAATTGAGTATTTGATATTCAAGGGATTTTTTTTACCTGTTATTAATATACAGGATGTAACAAGTTTACATGGAAGTTGCATATGTTGGCTTAGTGGTCGTTATATACGGATTATTTTTCAACGCTGGGATAAGTTTGCGGAGCTTTGAAATTTTCATTTTTGGATTAAAGTCAGTTTTTTAAATTTAATAGACGTGTTCTAAGTCATAACCCATTGCTACTTATTACTTGGTTAAACATTTTTTTTCTTAAACATTTAATTCTGTTACGCGGTGTTTTGCATTCTGGCCTGCTTTGGTGACAGTAATTTGCTCAGGATGGCTGAATATAATATGGACCCGATACGTCTTTGGACTTACGAGATTAATCATGAATTAAAAGTTCGCGGTATTGCAACCAGTTCTGTTGATATGCTCCAGAAGCGGAGATATTTGAGAAGAGAATTACAAAAGGATATGGTGTCCACGTGTCCAATTGCCAAATTTTGACTTTGAGACTGAGAAGATGGAAATAGAAGAAAGTATTAAATCATTAATTTCATTAGTGGATAGAGTCGATGGTACCAATAAGGGCGTTTATGAAAGGATTCGCATTAGACTAGTCCACATTATGGGTAGAGTTAAATGCATGCCTCAAGATGTTAATGACGAAGTGACTGGTTACCGAGGGGATCAATTGATCATACTGAAGGATGAAATAGAAGAAATTAAGGATAGACATTCAAGAGAATGAACTTCTCAGCCGAGCACGTCTACGTCGAACTCAACAATGACAACAAGAACTCTTTTCCAGATTATAAGTGGAACCTTACTTTTAATGGCATAGAAGATAGTAAGTCTTCAGTTAACTCATTTTTAGAACAAGTTGAAGAGTTAAGTTTTGCCCGGAAAGTGTTAAAAAAGGAATTATTCAGATCAGCAATTGAAGGTCTAGCTAAAGTATGGTATTGTCTAGTGAGGGATAAGGTAAATTCGGGGGATGATTTGGTTTCTGCATTAAGAGGGGTGTTCAAAGTGTCGGACAGTGTAGACCTAATTTCAAGCATAATTTTCGTCGTTCTTATAACTTTTACAGTCATAAAACTGACTTGCGCTATTAGATAAAAGATAAGAATAGGTAATGAAGAAATTTCAAATCGAATTATGCTTTAGAAAATAAAATACAAGTATTTCTATTCGATAAACATTGTCAGATTTGTTGTGACAGATCGCGATGAAAAGTTATCATTACCTAAGTTACGGGACAAGAAACAAGTTCTGAAAATATTGTTGCTTCAAATCAATCCATATGTGTAAAAATTAAGTGCAAAATTTTTATTTGACAATTATATCAACATGTCTGCCGATTTCGAATATTTCTAGCGATGTTTATTACCAAATCGTAGAAAACTGAAGTTTAACATGTACCTCAAAGATGGCGCCTCTGCTGCTTAATGTATTTTTAAAAGTTTTAGTTACAGATAACTGTAAAATGATAAATACTATTTTATACATAGTGGCCTGAAAAATGTTTTTAATTTACAAGATTTTAATAGTTCCGGTTATATAGATATTTCAGCACAATTATACTGTGACTACAGTTTTTAATAGTAACATTTATTATAAGATATTTCTATACATATATGATCTATTTTAAACAAATGATTTACATACAACTGACAAAAATATATCTGGTGCTAATTAAAATACTTGTACGTAACTTACCTATTTATTATGTTTATGTAGGTATGTGTGTCTGTGTGTGTTTGTCACATATTATTGAATCATTTTTATTATTTATATTTGTTAATACAGGGCAAGTCAGAGAAACGTCGAACCCTTTTCATGAAAACGTGACATGTTTATTTCCCAAATTAATGAAAATATTTAAACTATATTTCATACATACGTATTCGTATTGTAGTTTTACATTATTTTCATAAAAAAAAATAAAGAAAGCAAGGTACCTAATTAGTTCGTTGTAGAAATACCTATATTCATTATAATTTAGTTTTACTATACCAGACTTCCAAAAGAAAGAAGTGATTAATATTATAAACCTTCTCACAATTTGTAGCAGTCAGCACAAAGAAATATGCATACTCTGAGAGCATACCCGATTACACAGCTTCTGCTACGCATACGCTGCAGTTAGTACACATGCGCTGCTGGCATTTCATTGGATGCGACGAATTGCCGGATCCAACTGTTTCATTTTCAGCGCTATCATGGGCGGGTATATCGTTCGGGCGGGCCAAATTTCGGGTATATCTTTTCGTTAATTTAATTATGAATGTAATTCATTTTATTAGTGATTTGATCGAAATGAGGAATATCGGATGATGACATGTATAAAGAGTTTTGTGCGCGAGGTCAAAATATGAGTGTAAGTGATGTTGAAATATATATTTCATTAACAAAATTGTACGTGAATCGCATATGTGTGCAAATAAAAGTGGTAAGGAAGTACAACCGTGAAACGGAAAGTGATGGAAACTCGCGGAAGGAAAATTGTATTTTTAAAATGAGTTTTCCAAAAAAAATTCTATTGCTATATCTAAGATGAAACTTAGTCCATATAAATTAAATCGAAAAGAGTATACTGATAGAAAGGACGAAATAGTGATAGGGCGAAGAAACTATTTAAAACAAATATTAAAAAATAAGAATCTGGATCGAAGAATATATTAAATTTTGACGAAACTAGGTCATACGGAAAGCGGTAAGATATGATATAATAAGTGTTAATGTGTGACCGTTATAGTAACAGTGCTAGTAACCAATAGTAAATAATGTGTATGTATTCTAAAGCCTTTTGTCCTTTTGAATGCGGAATTTTCAAATATTTGCGCGATTTATTTAACGGTGGAAAAATCTCTATTTGTAACAAATTTTGTCAACTACCTATAACATTTTCTATCATTTTCATAATGAAACTGCCATGGTAGATTATTAGAAGTTCAAAACAAATTTATTAACACCACATAATAATGAAAGGGGCAATAATATTTGTAATGTTTGACAGTTTCGCAAATTGCAATTGTCAAAAGTTGAGATTTTCCCGCCATAAATAATTAAAACAAAAGTTGCAAAATTCGTGCAAAAATCCGTGAATTTCGCGTCCATAAGAACAAGGCTTAAGTATGATAAGCTAAGTGCGTGGTAGTGGGCAATCGCCGTCCATAAGGACAGGGGCATTAAAAGTAAATTGTTAATGGCTAGGTTCAGCCGACGTCAACTTATTTTTGATCATTTTGTGTTCTTTAACTCTTCTCAAGTGGCACGCTTAGGTAATCATACCACCCGTATCTTCCGTACTCATCTCTGTGTTGTGAATTAGTCACTTTCTATTATTTTCGACCTTGGGTAATTGATAATACAAGATAAAAACTTTTAAATTTTGAAATAATTCTTATTATCTAACGCCTTGAAATTGATAAAAACTGTTTATACTCTAAAAATAATGAATGTTATGTAATGCAATGATTTTTGTCATTTTTGTATATTTCTTATATTCGATCGTCTTCAAATTTAGTACGCCTATGAAATGTTGCTCCTCGCACGCTTCGCCCGTCGCGCTTGTCTACAAGCTAGCGATTAGTCACTCTCTACAATTTTGGAAGTCTGGTATAGATAGGTAGGTACCTTTATGGTTTCTACTTATTGTCCTGTCAATTGTCAAAACAATTATCCTGTCTACAAAAATTACTAGTTCATGTAGATATTATACAATCACTTTTATGTTGTTTTCTGACGTCATGCGTCACGTTGATATAGGAAACGGTAAACGGTGCGAGCAAAGTGTTGATGGTAATAATGTGTACCTATGACTGTATAGCTACGTAGGTATGTTCCGCCAGCTGCAGCGGAGGCATACACATACCTCGATACAGCTAGGTTTTTATATTTGATTTTTACGTAGGCAATATACCTACGATATTTTTATGACCAGCGTATTTTTAATGTAGGTCAAATTGTGACAACCGGGAGCAGACACGTACATCGGCTGTAAAAGAATGGAATGCCGAATTTTATAAACCTCTGTGAATCTTAAATTCTTTTTACTTATATAAAGGGTGTTTAGAAATGATGCATCAATATTCCGGTGGGTGATTCTATACGAAAAATTAATGCCACAAAAACTTATAATAATTTTTCGAAAACTCAAAATTAGCAGGGTTTCAGTGTCAAAAAAAAATTATCTAATAACTTTATTGTGAGTACTGAGTTTCTCCAATTTTGTACACGTATCACTAAAGTGCCTTTGTATCCACGTTCTTGTTTTCAAGGCGTGTTTTATTAATTTTGAAAATCCGAGTTCGAGTGAACGGTTGTTCATTTAGCGCACTTGAATGTTTGAATGAAGTCGTTTTTTTCTCTAAAACAGCTAATTTTAACGTGATATAACAAGAGACTCTTATTTAAAGGTTTTTTGACGACGTTTAATTTACATACAGGGTGTCTCGCTTAAAAGTGGAACAAGCCTGTAACATGCCTACCGTTCGACCGATTTCAATAAACTTTTTTTGTTGGATACACCTTCAAAAAGTCTATCTTCGACATACCTAGTGTTCTCTAAATTTCGAAACCGTGGCCGACTACGATAAAATTTATGTGGCTTAAAATCGGAAAATCATATTAGGGATTTTTTTATTCAAAAAATTCCCACGAATTCTTGATCAGGACTCCATCAAACCCTACCAACCAAATTTTCATAGTTACATTATACAGGGTGCTCAGGATAACTTGGGTGTCTCGCTTAAAAGTGGAACAAGCCTGTAACATGCCTACCGTTCGACCGATTTCAATAAACTTTTTTTTGTTGGATACACCTTCAAAAAGTCTATCTTCGACATACCTAGTGTTCTCTAAATTTCGAAACCGTGGCCGACTACGATAAAATTTATGTGGCTTAAAATCGGAAAATCATATTAGGGATTTTTTTATTCAAAAAATTCTCACGAATTCTTGATCAGGACTCCATCAAACCCTACCAACCAAATTTTCATAGCCACACTATACAGGGTGCTCAGGATAACTTGGGTGTCTCGCTTAAAAGTGGAACAAGCCTGTAACATGCTTACCGTTCGACCGATTTCAATAAACTTTTTTTTGTTGGATACACCTTCAAAAAATCTATCTTCGACATACTTGGTGTTCTCTAAAATTCGAAACCATGGCTGACTACGATACAATTTATGTGGTCTAAAAACGGAAAATCATATTAGGGATTTTTTTATTCGAAAATTTTTTACGAATTCTTGATCAGCACCCCAGAAAACCTTACCAACCAAATTTTCGTTGCCACATTATACAAGGTGTTCAGAATAGCTAGGGTGTCTCGTTTAAAAGTGGAACAAGCCTGTAACATGTCTACCGTTCGACAGATTTCAATAAACTTTTTTTTGTTGGATAAACCTTCAAAAAGTCTACCTTGGACATACCTGGTGTTCTCTAAAATTCGAAACCGTGGCCGACTACGACACAATTTATGTGACTTAAAATTGGAAAATCATTAGGAATTATTTGATTCAAATAATTCTTACGAATTCTTGATCAGGACCCCATCAAGCCCTACCAACCAAATTTTCATAGCCACATTATACAGGGTGCTCAGGATAACTTGGGTGACTCGCTTAAAAGTGGAACAAGCCTATAACATGCCTACCGTTTGACCGATTTCAATAAACTTTATTTTATTGGATACATCTTCAAAAAGTCTACCTTGGACATACATGGTGTTCTCTAAAATTCGAAACCGTGGCCGACTACGACACAATTTATGTGGCTTAAAATCGGAAAATCATATTAGGAATTATTTTATTCAAATAATTCTTACGAATTCTTGATCAGCACCCCAGTAAACCATACCAAGTACATCTTCAAAAAGTCTACCTTGGACATATCTGGTGTTCTCTAAAATTCGAAACCGTGGCCGACTACGATACAATTTATGTGGCCTAAAAACGGAAAATCATATTAGGGATTTTTTTGTTCGAAAAATTTCCACGAATTCTTAATCAGAACCCCATCAAACCCTACCACCAAATTTTCGTTGCCATAGTATACAGGATAGGTAGTTGTTCTTGAAATAAAAACTACATTTTGAAATTAAGAAATTGTCGCTTTTGAATATAATTCGTTTATTTTTTCAAAATGATTTGGGTAATTGATCAATTTCCTATTTATCAAAATTTAGGTTTTTGTATGGAGCATGTGACTCAATTCCTAAGTACAATATTAATTATTATTTTCAGAAGGCGAACACTGTATAGATATGGATGTAGATGGTAATATTTAATTTTGACTTTTCTATTTTAATGTATTAGTAAACCATTATAATAGGTTACAGTACTCATAAATAAATTATACATAAAACTATAACAAAAGAAGTGGTGGAAGCAAAATAAGGTAGGTACTTAGCTTTCAACCAGTATTAATAAATTGCAGCTAGTAAAAACTAATGTATCTTATGTCTACAGTATAATTCATAAATAAGGCAAAAAATGAAAAGCCTATCGAAATTTTAATAGTTTTTTCTTACTGCATTATTTTGGAAATATAAGAAATTTAAGTTGTTAAAGTTTCAGATATTACAGTATATTACAGTGCCTCTCAAATTTGTAGTAATGTAATAATAATTTTTCTTATTGAGAAAAATATATCTGTAAATTAACAGCTTCAGCATTACGCATCTTAAAATGAAGCATTTTATGAAAAATGTTGATATGGCAATTATTTTTCTATTTTAAATCAAAGACAAAATATGTATATCAGTTAAGTAGACAGCGCACTAAGAGGTCGTGATCTAGGCGCATCGCGGACCGTTTAGTGCCGAGTTGATTTATTATGTCAAAATATGTTCTGTGGAAATTTGTTTTCTGTTAGCTTTTTTATTTAATGCGACTGGCCGAAATTCTTTAAAAAGTTTTCAGGATGACCGCGACGCGAGCGAGTCCAGTCCTCCACCTTTTAGCGCAAACGTGTAGATTTAAAATCATTAAAAGATACTTCACTAAACGAGAACAAGACCTAGCATGGTCCGCAATGCGTACACAACTATACATTTGCTGTGAGAATTTGACACTCATAAGCGGATATGTAGTTGGTCGGTCACCCGACAGCCTTTATGTTGCTTTATGTAGGGAGCATTAAAAAACAAAGTTGAAAAAAATCGCCACTACTGTGAATTACACAATTTCAGAGGTTTTTTAATAGCAACTGAGAAATGTTAATAATAATATTGACAAGAAAATGAGGCTTCTTCATAGCAACTTTTGATTACCTTTAAAATGGCGTACGTAGTCAGCTTTACCCACAGAACGTTTCATTTTCTTGTTTTATTCTTGGTTTATTCCACATAATATTCTAAACTCATATTACCTACCTTCCTAAAGAGTTGATGTACTTAATAAATTATATTACCCAAGTTATCCTGAGCACCCTGTATAATGTGGCTACGAAAATTTGGTTGGGAAGATTTTATGGGGTCCTAATCAAGAATTCGTAGGAATTATTCGAATCAAATAATCCCTAATATGATTTTCCGATTTTAAGTCACATAAATTTTATCGTAGTCAGTCACGGTTTCGAATTTTAGAGAACACCAGGTATGTCGAAGATAGACTTTTTGAAGGTGTATCCAACAAAAAAAAGTTTATTGAAATCGGTCGCACGGTAGACATGTTACAGGCTTGTTCCACTTTTAAGCGAGACACCCAAGTTATCCTGAGCACCCTGTATAATGTGGCAACGAAAATTTGGTTGGTAGGGTTTTCTGGGGTGCTGATCAAGAATTCGTAAGAATTATTTGAATCAAATAATTCCTAATATGATTTTCCGATTTTAAGTCACATAAATTGTGTCGTAGTCGGCCACAGGCTTGTTCCACTTTTAAGCGAGACACACAAGTTATCCTGAGCACCCTGTATAGTGTGGCTATGAAAATTTGGTTGGTAGGGTTTGATGGAGTCCTGATCAAGAATTCGTGAGAATTTTTTTAATAAAAAAATCCCTAATATGATTTTCCGATTTTAAGCCACATAAATTTTATCGTAGTCGGCCACGGTTTCGAATTTTAGAGAACACCAGGTATGTCGAAGATAGACTTTTTGAAGGTGTATCCAACAAAAAAAAGTTTATTGAAATCGGTCGCACGGTAGACATGTTACAGGCTTGTTCCACTTTTAAGCGAGACACCCTAGCTATCCTGAGTACCCTGTATACTATGACAACGAAAATTTGTTTGGTAGGGTTTTCTGGGGTACTGATCAAGAATTCGTAAGAATTATTCGAATCAAATAATTCCTAATATGATTTTCCGATTTTAAGTCACATAAATTGTGTCGTAGTCGGCCACGGTTTCGAATTTTAGAGAACACCAGGTATGTACAAGGTAGACTTTTTGAAGAAAAAAAAGTTTATTGAAATCGGTCGCACGGTAGACATGTTACAGGCTTGTTCCACTTTTAAGCGAGACACCCTAGCTATCCTGAGTACCCTGTATACTATGACAACGAAAATTTGTTTGGTAAGGTTTTCTGGGGTGCTGATCAAGAATTCGTAAGAATTTTTCGAATAAAAAAATCCCTAATATGATTTTCCGTTTTTAGGCCACATAAATTGTATCGTAGTCGGCCACAGTTTCGAATTTTAGAGAACACCAAGTATGTCGAAGATAGACTTTTTGAAGGTGTATTCAACAAAAAAAAGTTTTTTGAAATCGGTCGCACGGTAGACATGTTACAGGCTTGTTCCACTTTTAAGCGAGACACCCAAGTTATCCTGAGCACCCTGTATAATGTGGCAACGAAAATTTGGTTGGTAGGGTCTTCTGGGGTGCTGATCAAGAATTCGTAAGAATTATTCGAATCAAATAATTCCTAATATGATTTTCCGATTTTAAGTCACATAAATTGTGTCGTAGTCGGCCACGGTTTCGAATTTTAGAGAACATCAAGTATGTCGAAGATAGACTTTTTGAAGGTGTATCCAACAAGAAAAGTTTTTTGAAATCGGTCGCACGGTAGACATGTTACAGGCTTGTTCCACTTTTAAGCGAGACACCCAAGTTATCCTGAGCACCCTGTATAATGTGGCAACGAAAATTTGGTTAGTAGGGTCTTCTGGGGTGCTGATCAAGAATTCGCAAGAATTATTCGAATCAAATAATTCCTAATATGATTTTCCGATTTAAGTCACATAAATTGTGTCGTAGTCGGCCACGGTTTCGAATTTTAGAGAACACCAAGTATGTCGAAGATAGACTTTTTGAAGGTGTATCCAACAAGAAAAGTTTATTGAAATCGGTCGCACGGTAGACATGTTACAGGCTTGTTCCACTTTTAAGCGAGACACCCTGTATATGCTATGAAATTTTTAAAAATTTTAAACAATAAAGGATATGCGTCAAATTAAGAACGTGGATACAAAGGAACACAGTGATGCGTGTACAAAATTAGAGAAAACGGTAGACTCGGAAAAAGTTAGAAGAAATCCATAAAAAAATTGTTTTTGACGCCTAGTAGTACAGTCATTTGGTGAGAAATATAGTGGTTACCTGGAAAGTTTTCCGGGAGTTTTGAAAATTGGTAATTTTATAGATTTTGAGGTGCTCTTTCCGAATTTCGACTTTGCCACCTCGTATTTTTGCCGCTCGCGCCGCCATATTGGAAAAATGGTGCATAAAAGCAGTTTTTTGACAATATCTCCTTTCCGACTCATTTTACGATAAAAAATGTTATATACAGAATGAAACTAGAGACAATTGCCTACAATATATGTATCTACCTTTTTATTCATAAAGTCAATAGTTTACGCGTACAAGCATCGCAAAGTGTACTCCAACGCGCATTTTGGCCAAAAAAACTGATTTCCACACTACCTTGAGGTAGAGTAAGTGGCGCGTTTTTTTTAATGTGGTATCCCCAATAAGCCTAATCCACATGCAATTTAATGTGCTAAAATTTAGCATATTTTCCTTCGCTTTATTGTTCTCGATGGACCAGCTGTTGCAAATTCATCGTCTGTAGTACCAATCGAAGCGTCACAGACCGGTATTTCATCTACATCATCCGCGATGGGTGTATCAATTTCATCGCAATCCTCTTCGTTCTCGATTTAATCATATGTTTGCTCAATTATAGTCTCTGTTTCTTCTTCATCATCGCTATCTGGTGATGGAACTTGCGAGTTACCACAGGTACCGCTACAATTCGTGCATATAACACAGTACTTTAATCCAGTCTTTCTGCATCCACAAGCGTGTCTGTTTTTGTTTCGCTATAAACTCCGCTTTTATCTAAGTAGGACACAAAAAGCAATGATTTTTGAATGAGAATGTTGGGCGCGTAGATCGCAGTTGTGGTAGAGGAGTCGTGACGTCGCTTTCTCCACGCAAAGATGCCGCTATTAACTTTTCATTATTATATCGTTTTCGACATGCATCGTAAACCACTATCGAACTCAGTCCCACCAAAAGTTTATCCTTATTGCCCATTCTTTTAATACTTGACTTATAAAAATTCTCCAATCCTTTTTCCTTTACTTCAATCACTTCACTTTCTTCCAATGGATTTGTACAAATAAAATCGTTTACTGCATTAGAAGCCATAGCTGTATAAATGTATAAGTGTAAGCGACACTGTGAAACGATAGACGTATACTGATGACTCAGACTAAATGTTTCTCTTGAGCTATACCACAGCTTAAATAACAATCAGCTCACAGACTCTATGGCGGCACCTTTGAAGTATTAAAACCTGAAAATTTGTCCTTGAAGCTTGTTGTCTCTCTCTCTCGCTCGGGATACACGTCAGGACCGGATTAAAAATAGTTGTCCCAATTTAGAAAGTGTTTTAACTGCAATTTTTCTAACATACGAAATATAAATTTGTTTTACTTGAAATTGTTTAAAAATAAAATAACATAACAGTATAAAATACAAGAAAATCAACAAATCACAAAATACAGCACTCGTGTGCCAATAACGCAGTCGTCGAACGGTATGGCTATAAGGGCATAATTTACAACCACACGTCCCTGCAATGTTGTATCCCCAAATTGCGGCATGCGCGAAGATCTAAAAGCCAAAACTATTGACTTTATGTATAAAAAAGGTAGATACATGAATTGTAGGCAACTGTCTCTAGTTTCATTTTGTATATAACTGTTTTTATCGTAAAATGAGTCGGAAAGGAGATATTGTCAAAAAACTGCTTTTAGGCGCCATTTTTCCAATATGGCGGCGCGAGCGGCAAAAATACGAGGTGGCAAAATCAAAATTCGGAAAGAGCACCTCAAATTCTATAAAATTACCAATTACCTGGAAAACTTTCCAGGTAAAACTACCAAATGACTGTATTACAGTAACCTCAGTAATTTTATACTATACTACTATGTAATACTATGTAATGTATACATTAATCGTCTATTTCTTTAAGTATAATTATGTGCATAATGCACTATAGCAGTGTATAATCATTATTTATTTGTGATTAATGATTATTATCCACTTTGTTGTCAACAATTCTTCAGTGGCAGTACCGGGAATGAACTAACAAAACAAAAAATACCCGATGTTAAGAATTAAATCCTAATCTCCTGTGTGAAAGTCAAATACCAGTTACAGCAATATTAACATTTTTCGGAATAATGGTAGAAGTTTACTAATTAAAATTTTATTAGCTTATTTTAATTTATCAAGTTCATGTTATGAATGTCAAAATATTGTACCTTCTTTCAGTAAATAGTTTGCTAAAATACCTTCTTACTAAATTATTTTAACCAGGAAAGAAGAGAAATAAAAACACTTAACAAATTGATACTTATTTCGTTATTTATTATTATCAATTAACGGTGTGAAATAACACAGAGATTTTTCTAAATTTATGAAAATACAACAGGCATAAAAATATATACAACACTTAATATAACTGAAATTATTTACCTAACCTTATAAATATTACTCAAACCTTTCTGATATCTGGTTAAAAAAGTTAGCAAGGCAAGGCGGTCACTTGCATCTCTAGAAGTAAAATAATATATTTTTTGGGATTCCGGTAGGTATTTTTTGTTAGTACCTACATTGTTTTTTTACGTTGCTGCCTCATAATATGAAACTAAAATGTATTTTTGTAATAATCCAAAGTAGAACTTACAATCAATTATGAAAATGTATTTCTTCAAAAAACGGAAACCTAAGCTAGATAAATAACTGCAATAATATCAAAGTTCATAATGAACTTTGATAATAGTCTTCACAACTAAAACAATCCAGAACTTGGTTTTTGGTCATTTCCTGTCTCTTCAATTTAAATTTAGTTTTTTACTTTATAGTTGCTTATTTTTGAAGTATAAATTTTAAAAATTTAAACTACTATCACTATCACTATCAGAACTAGTACTAGTACTAGTAGTATTATTAGTATTAGTATTAGTATTAGTATTAGGATTAGCATTAGCATTAGCATTAGCATTAGCATTAGCATTAGCATTAGCATTCATTATCATTATCATTATCATTATCATTATCATTATCATTATCATTATCATTATCACTATCACTATCACTCTCACTCTCACTGTCAGTGTCATTGTCATTGTCATTGTCATTGTCATTGTCATTGTCATTGTCATTGTCATTGTCATTGTCATTGTCATTATCATTATCATTATCATTATCATTATCATTATCATTATCATTATCATTTTCATTATCATTATCATTTTCATTATCATTATCATTTTCATTTTCATTATCATTATCATTATCATTATTATTATTATTTTCAATTTTTCACTTTTTAAAGGTATTACAAAGATGGACGGGCATTGCCAAGTCTCATCTTCATTCTATTGGTGTTCAGTATTATTCGAAAATGGATGCTGCGTAGAAAGAAATTTCCTTACAATGTGAGAGGTACTTAGGAGTACCGATTTCTGAAGCGCCAGGTAAGTATTTTTGGGTATATTAAGCTGTTCCATAGCTAGGTGGAATGTTTTTGGGATTTCCCCTGTACTGCCAATGATTATAGGTATTATCACTACTTTCTCCATATCCCACATGTCTCTTATCTCATTTGCTAATGGTTGGTATTTTCCTACCTTCTCTCTCCTTTTTCTTTCTATATTTTCTCGGAGTGGTACTGTGATTTCTATCATGATTGTTGTTTTTGTTTCATTGTCGATGAAAGTGATATCTGATCTATTGTGGTTTATGGTTCTGTCTGTGATAATACTGTTCCAATATATTTTATGTGTGTCTGTACTGTAAACGGAAGACGGTTCGTATTTATAATACGGCTGATGTTCGTGCGTGTTATCAATTTTCTTAATTAGGTGTTGGTATATAATTTTAGCTACATTGTTGTGACGCTCTGTATATTCTGTCGCAGCTAGTGCCGGGCATCCATTAATTATGTGCTCTATACTCTCTGCGAAGGAGTGGCACATTCTGCATTTGTCATCTGTTATGGTTACATCCCTGACTATCGCTTTCAAATAGTTCCTTGTAGCTATAACCCGATCTTGAATAGCGAATACAAAGCCTTCCGTCTCAGCAAAGATGTTTCCACTGCGGAGCCATGCCAGCGATGCTTCTGTATTCATTTGGTCCTGAAAAAGGCTATTTGGGTATTTACCATGTAGGGGCTTGGTCTTCCATACCTCTATTTTTTGATGGTCCGTCTGTGGTGGTGTCGGAACATATTGATTGTCTGCCAGATTAAGGGGTGTTAAGTTCTTATCCTTCTTAATTATGGCTTGATATATAGCACATTTTTTTTGAAAATATGCTCTCATGTTGTTAATTTGGGCCATATGTTGAATTTCTAGATCGTGTATGCCTCTCCCGCCTTTGAACCTAGGAAGATGAAATCTTTCTATAATTATTATTATTATTGTTATTGTTATTGTTATTGTTATTGTTATTGTTATTGTTATTGTTATTGTTATTGTTATTGTTATTGTTATTGTTATTGTTATTGTTATTGTTATTGTTATTGTCCGTGGAGTCAGTAATCATTGCGCCCGTAAATCGTGCGTTCTGAGTAGACGTAGCGAACCAAGGACGATTGCCTTCTGCATTCTGCCGGCTAAGATCTCTGCCGAATTTCGGCAAGCCGGTATGATCTTTAAGTCAGAAAGCAACGTATGTCTCATTCCACCCAGGACGCCTATAATGAGCACCACAATCTTAACAGAGTGGTCTGGATACAGCCTGCGGAGCTCGGAGAGAAGATCTCGATACTTCCTCCGTTCTTCCTCCTCTTTTAGGACGATGTTGTTCTCTGCGGGAGCCGAGAACTCAATCACAAACATCGTCCTAAGTTGGTGGTCGAGGAGGACTACATCAGGCTTATTGGCTTGAATTTGCCTGAGGGTGGGGAATGAATAGTTCCAATAAATTCGGCACTTCTCATTCCCCACAACGGATTCTATATCCCCCGGAGCATAAGGCAGCACTGGCGTCTCGTCTATCTCATACGAGTGTCGTAAATGATAATACAACACCCGTAAGGCTGAATCGTGTCTTTGGATATACGCTGTGGCCGCATATACCGGACAGGCCGACAGGAGATGCATAAGCGTCTCCGGCGCCTGGCGGCAGGCCCTGCATCTGGTATCCGGAACCTCGATACCCAAGACACGACTACGATAGACGAGAGTATTAATTACACCATCTTGGCAAGCCATTATGAACCCCTCGGTCTCAGAGTTCAGCCCGGCTGACCTCAAAAAAGCGAAGGTCAGCTTTTCAGATAAGCCAAGCCCCTCTAGATGACGGTAGAAGAGACCATGCATTGGCTTATCCTTATGTAGCTGCAGAAGGTGACGCGTCTCTGCAGCTTTAATTTGGGCTTTTAACTGAGCAGGGTCCCACTCGGTGACAGAGTCTGAATTTTCCCGCTCAGTATCGAACACGAGTCCAAGTTCATTGGCTGCTCTTCTCGCTGCCTTATATACAAACGCTCCTATCCCTGCTGCTTCATGGTCTTGGACCATGCAGAGAAGGGGATCCGAGCTCCTGATGATTTTACAGGCTTCCTCCAAAACCACTCTGCCCTGGAGACACTCCAAACTCAAGAGTCCACGGCCTCCCCGATTTCTTGGGAAGTATAACCGCGAAACGGACGATCTTGGATGCAAACTCTGATGGAGATGCATCATTTTGCGGGTCCCTACATCGAGTTGCCTCAGCTCTTCTTGTGTCCATTTCACTACTCCAAAGAAGTAGAGAAGGATCGGAACGGCAAGCATATTTGTGGCACTCACCTTGTTCTTACCCGACAGCTCCGAAGACCAGATTTGTCGGAGGCGGTGCCGATACCTGCCGCGGAGAGCGTTTTTCACCGTTGCCACCTCATGAGTGCCCCGCTGTGGGACACCCAAATACGTGTACGACTCTCCGGCATCTAGATGGTGGAAGATGCTTCCGTCTATGAGCTGGGCGTCCTCTCCGTATGCACCGCATCGTCCTCTCTTGAGATGAACCAGTGCACATTTGTCCAGCCCGAACTCCATCCCAACCGCCTGCGTGTACTCCTGTACCACTCTGAGGGACTGATTTAAATCCCTCTCTCCGGAGGCATAGAGTTTAAGGTCATCCATATAGAACAAATGGGTGACCTTATGCCTCCGGTCTCCTGGGGTACCGCAGTTGTAACCCCGGGTACGACGAAGTGCAACGGATAATGGCAGCAGTGAGATGCAAAACAAGAGGGGACTCAGAGAATCTCCCTGGAACACTCCCCTCCTGAACAAAACCGGCTCTGTCTGGACCCTTGCATTAGCCGATGTTATGGTAAAGCGGGTCCTCCAGAGCGGCATGAGTTGTTCAATACACCTCACTATGGGGTCGGCCACCGCAAGGCATTGGAGCAAGTGGATTATTAGCTCATGTGATGTCATATCAAATGCCTTGCGGTAATCTATCCAGGCCATTGAGAGGTTCCGCTTGTACTGCACGGAGTCCTGCGTAATACATCTGTCGATGAGCAGGTTCTCCTTACAGCCAGCCACACCCCTCTTGGACCCTCGCTGCTCGTACATCCGTTGATAAACCGGGTTCACTGCGTGGAGCACACGCGCGTACAAGATGCGAGTAAACACCTTGTAACACGCATTCAGGCAGGTTATTGGACGGTAGTTCTTTGGCTGGGACAAATCTCCGCTCTTAGGGATAAGCACGGTTCTCCCCTCGACAAACCACGCCGGAATTTGCTGCTCTCCATTTAGCCAGAACGTGAATATTCTGGCCAAATGGCGGTGGACACTGGTGAATTTTTTCCACCAGAAGTTGCTGATCCCATCGGGACCAGGAGCAGCGAAGTTCTTCGATCTAATAAATGATCTCCGAACTTCATCCGGGGTTATCGGTGGGCACACCTCTTGTGGCTCTCGAAGCCTTTGACAAAAGGCCTCGAAGTGTGCCAGGGCTGGAGTGTCTCTATCAAGTGGAATCCTGCGGCCATAAAGATCTCTCCAGAAGGCTTCTACCTGATCTACAGTCGGCGGATTGTCCG